>CM053026.1:652693200-652813835 GCA_028564925.1 Lithobates sylvaticus
GCAAATAAACAGTATGTTATATACACTTCCTCAAAGAAATAATGCTAGTCCCTGAAAGGATAAATACAGCTAACAGATTATACTGACACATTGCAGATGATGGAACCTGGCCTGCCTATAACTGTTACCCTAATGAGAAATCAGGCTTAGAAGTAATAGTATAATGGCCCTTGTATCAGTAATAGAAGCAATGTCCCCATTGCAGATCTTAATGTCTTTACCGGTACTTAAGAGATCATTAACTGTAATCCGATAAGGTGTAGTGGGAAGCAATAGGACTGGAGTGGTGCTGAATGGACGTTAGATGAGAAGCAGCGGAGCTAGGCCCCTCCGGTATGGGTTGGAATGTGTTATACTGCGTGGTAGGCCGTGACTCCTCTCTCCATGCACAGAGAGGTCCGTCTCACGTCAGGCCCAGAAGGAAGATAGCTACTCCCAGCAATCTTCCTGATGGTAGCAAAGATCCCTGAGATATGTAGTCCAGGCGCATAATCATGTGAAGCAATTATCAGTCTGAGGAACTACTCATTCCACAATCCCTTTTGTTTGGCTCACAAATATGATGTCACCTGATAACACTGATCACTAGAGGGACATGCGATGCATGGAAATACCAGAGGATCACTGTACTTTACGGTTGTAGTCCATAGTACTATATCAACTTTTCAGGCGCTTTTTAAGGAAACTCCTTTTGAAAAACTCCTCAGTGTGAAAGGGGTCTTAAAGCATACCTATGGTCAAAAGGTAAAACCATATATATTTTTTTCTATGTTGTATTTCAATTATTATTATTATTATATGCCTGTAGGCAATACTGTGTCACACATTTCACAGAACCTGCCTTCTGAAATACAGAGGTGTGGAGAGGAGGAGTTTCCAGAGGCGATGTCAGTACAGGAATCACTGCTTGCATGGGATATGTAGTCCTTACAAATGAAAAAAAAAAAAAAAAAAACAGCAGAGGAAAAACTGCAAAGCATGCAGGGAATCCAGGAAGATATGGAAAGAGATGGCCTGCAGACATTTTTTCAAGTAGGCCTATATTAGATTGTCAAAAATAACAAATATTTGTATTGTATTACTACACTGATGTTATAAAACAATGCACATAAGTGCTTACCACAATACAACAATTTGTATCTAATAAGGCTGATCCATGCACAATATAGCTGTTAGTAGATCAGATGTAGATCAACACACACTGCAATCTGATGTTCTTTAGATATACCAACAACATTGTAATGCAAGGGCTTGTTTGCTTGGATACAAAATGATTGGATAGTTTAGACCGATCCTCATATTACATTACGTTTGGTAAATCAGGAGATTTTACAGAGATCTTTACATGCAAGGGGAGCTTAAAGAATATGTAACCCTAACATTCTATATTCCTGTTCTCTTTGTTTTGCTTCCTTTGTGTTAAATCCCCAGTGATTTTGCCAGTCCCTCTGCTTTCCTATTAAAATCTGACCACACTAAGCAGAAGAACACATCATGGTCAGTTCTTTAGCTATGCTAGAAACTCAGCCTTCTCTCCCCCAATGATCAGACCTGTCCTGAACATCCCTCAGTGATCACATATCCTCTGTTCTCAGCTGCATAAGAGATAGGGGAGAAGAAACAGCAGTAAAGTCCCCCCCCCCCCCCCAGCCTTTTACTGGAAAGCTCAGTGGCTCAGTGTACTGCTGTTTCCCCTCCCCATCTATTATGCAGCTGAGAACAGAGGATATGTGATCACTTATAAAAAAATGGGGAAAAAAAAGGTATTTCTAATTTTTATTTTATTTATCTATACCCAAATGTTTTGCCTTTCATTTCTATTTTAAACTGAATGGGTTGTTTTACATGGTGAGGGTTTACAATCACTTTAAGGAGACTGTACAATTAGCTTGTAATGCATATGATCAGCCTAAAAGGCATCCCTTACCCTACCTTCCAGCAGCTGTATACTAATACTTAACAGAACAAGTCGACTGTAAGCATTATGGGGTTGATTTACTAAAACTGGAGAGTGCAAAATCTGGTGCAGCTCTGCATAGAAACAAATCAGCTGCCATGTTTTTTTTTTGTCTAAGCCTAACTACAAACTGAACTTTTTCTTTCCGTTTTGAACATCTGGAGTCTGGAAGGGTTAACACCTCTGCAATATTGTGATTGCTGTCTGCTGGTTAGATTTTCCCTAATTTTCTGCTCTCTGTGAATGGGTCGAGAAGAGAGTTGAAAGCTCTACAAGGGAGACTCAATCAGCAGTAAAATAAAATCTTTTTAGTGTGCCAAGAAGATGGGAATTGGTGTCACCAGGACAGGAAGGGGCAGGCATCTCCCCAACAGGACAATAAAAACCTTCACATGCTCCATCCTAAACTCAGAAAAAAACAAACATTTTGGCTTCATTTGGGCTTTCCATTATTTAACCTGCATTAGATAAAGGACAGCTAAAATCTGGACATTTATTTATTTTGATTTTCAGTCCTACTAATGTTGCTGTTTGACATGTATTGCAAAGGGGACCAAAGAGAATGGTAGATAAATAAGCAGACACAAATTACTTCTGTTGCTATTTTGGCTGGATCCAGGAAACACTTCAAAATACTATTTGCCATTTCCTGTTTTTAGCAAGGCACGAAAAGGAAATACATTGAGTCTAAACACTTATTTTTGTATATTTTAAGTTGGAATGCACTTTGAACATTTGTCTTTCCAGGAATATAACATTACGCAATAAGAAGCAGATTCACACTTATCAGGAATGTTCACGATGCAAAGTACCTTTGTGTGAAGTCTCAGATTGCAGAAGTTCTTTTTGACTTTAAGGAGTGCATAGTAGTTTCAGGTCAGGGAAACAACCAGCAAAGCTGAACAGGTTAAAGTAACACCAAATGTTATCCTTATTTGTGAGCGAGCAAGAGGGGGTGGATACGTTCCTACATACAATGGGACCATAGAAAACTAATATAGACACCCTCTAACAGGACCAACAAAAAAAATTGAATTTTAAGATTTGGAGGAGGCTGAGAACAATAGAAGGTACTTTTTAGAGCTCTTGAAAAGCTTTTTTAAGCAGAGTTTAGTGTCACTTTAACCTGTTCCCACCTGTCGCATATGATGTCATATGATGTCCTCCCACTCTTGCCGTCCATGGTGCAGGGCACAGCGATTGGTGGTGTGCTCTGTCCCTGGGACATGGCGAATCACTGATCTCGGTAAATAACCGATGACAAGGGTCTTTACCCATGTGATCAGCTGTGTCCAATCACAGCTTATTACACGTAAACAAGGAAATGCTGATTATCAGCATTCCTCTCCTCACACTGACAGCGCTTAGTGGCATTTCCTCATAGGGGAGATCAGTGCCCTGATTATCAGTGCAGCCCCAACAGTGCCCATCAGTGATGCCAATCAGTGTCCAGCAGTGATGCCAGTCAGTGCCCATCAGTGATGCCAGTCAGTGCCCATCAGTGCTCATCATTGCCTGCTCATCAGTGCCACCCATTAGTGCCGCCAAATAGTGCCCATCAGTGTTCATCAGTGCCGCCTATCCAAGCCACCGATCAGTGCCCACAAGTGCCGCCTACCAGTGCCCATCAGTGCCACCTATCAGTGCTGCCTATCAGTGCTCATCAGTGCTGCATATAAGTCCCACCTATCAGTGTCCATCAGTGCTGGATATATGAGGGCCTCCTCATCTGTGCCCTTCAATGCCGTCTCATTGGTGCCCATCAGTGCTGCCCCATCAGTGCCCATCAGTGCAGCCTCATCAGCGCATATCAGTGAAGGAGAAAAATTACTTATTTACAAAATGGTACGCCAGAAACTAAGAAAAACTTTATTTTTTTTTCCACAATTTTAGCAAAAAATTGAAAAACCCGGTGGTGATTAAATACCACCAAAAGACAGCTCTATCTGTCTCAAAAAAATTATAAAAACGTTTGTGTACATCATTGCATGACCACGCAATTGTCATTCAAAATGTGATAGTGCTGAAAGATGAAAATTGGCCTGGGCAGGAAGGAGGTAAAAGTGCCCAATAGGCAAGTGGTTAAGCTTATTCACATACAGTTTTCCGAGAATGGGGCATCTAACACAGGTAATAGGCTTCATGAAAGACATAGGTGGGGTGGGTGAGCTTTCAATGAAAATTTAAGAGTCTATTATGAAAGTGTGGAGGTTATTCCGATGTTGACATTAGAAAAAATATACAAAGATTCACAAATGTGAGTGTGGCTTTTCTCCTGGTAACTAGGTACTGTAACTCAACATAGAGACAGCTTAACACAAGTTAGGCTGTGAGTACACGGGAGATTTATAGACATAGATCATGACATTTTTTGTTTACATATATACGCATTTTTAAACGTCAAGGGCTGTGCTGCCTCTTTCCTGCAGAAGGTAAATCATTTTTAGTTATTTATGGTTTCAGTAAACTTTTTACTGCACCTGAACACTTTTTTCTATATGTTTAACACGACAATATGGCTCACGACCTACGTCCTTAACATGAACAAAGCTTTTTTTAATAGCCATGCCTATGTAAAGTGGCATTATTACATTTATTGCAAATGGCAATGAATCTTGTCCTCCCATTGAAATAAATAAGCTAAAAAAAATGTGCTACTGTCCTGAGACCAACTGTTTTAATAAGCTAAAAAAATGTGCTACTGTCCTGAGACCAACTGTTTTATATACCGTAGTTACTAAAGTCAAACATAAGTTTGCTTTCATTACCTCTCATGCTTTCCAATGGAGGCATATGATCACTTAGGCCTTAAAATCGCACCAAGTTAGTAGTCTTATAGGACAAAGCATTGACATTTGTTTGTGGGTTAAAGCGGTTCTGCACTGACAAAATAAAAAAAATGTTTACAGTCTATCAATGTGCAAGATATTAATCTTAGAATAATCTTACCTGTTTCAGTGCTGCAGCATTTATACGTCCGTTTTTCTCTTTAAACATTTCTTATAAAAAAATATCCAGAGCGATGTCATTTTGCTTGTGGGCATTTGAAGCCCACAAGCAAACACTTCCTGGTTCCCTTCGTTTTGAGGAACCAGCATTCCTTGCCGGTTCCCGCACATGCTCAGTGGAAGCCACTGAGCATGCCACAGTTACAGCTACGAGCGGCGCCATCGAAATCACGCGAGATTTTGCGTCTGACCGCCGCAATGTCGCCTGGGATTAAGTACATGAGATCCCAGGCGACACAGCAAAATAGAGGAAAGAAATGACGTGGATCCCTGCTAAGAGCCCGCCCACTGACGCAGGGAGAAAGATAAAGACAAAGGCTGCATTACAGGTAAGCTTTACAGATGCAGAATTGAACCATCAAGTCTGTCATTTAAGATGTTCTAGAAGCGATAGAGGAACTTGATGTAATGTGTGCAGAACCGCTTTAAGCCACCAAGCCGTTTATAATGAATGCCAGCTGTAGTGTGCATAAGACTAAAGAGAAGACATTTTCATATGGGCCGTGGACCCAGACTCTTAAAGCCTAATTCTAATTTGGGCTATAAAAGTAAATGTTTACCCACAAGCAGCTCAGTGGTGCCACCTTCTGCATGATTTAGGATCCACCAATTCACAGAGAAAGAAAAGAGAGAAAAAGAGAGAACCCTGTGATATTACTGGACCAGACCCATGTTCTCTCTCTTTTTTGTTTTTGTTTTTTTGTTTCTTGGGATTGGATTCCTTGGGTAACATAAGAGTACTGTGTTTCAGTGCGGGGTAAATAGCTGCAAAATGTTAACAATGAGTTTCTTGGCTCTTAAAAATATTTCCTAATATTTCTGATTGTATGTACCGTACTCTATCTAAAAAAAAAAAAATCTGACATGGGAACTGTCAAAAAATTCGTTTCGTTTCGTTTCGTCCCGTTTCGTATATAAAAAAATTCGTAATTCGTAATTCGTGTACGAAATTCCGTTCGAATTCGTACGAAATACGAAATTCGGACGAATCGTAATTTTTTTACGAATCGTTAGTAAAGTTACGAATCGTTACGAATCGTTACGAATCGTTACGAATCGTTACGAATCGTTAACGCGGCTAATGCATTGTTGGTTCTCATAACACAGAGAACAATTCGAATCCAACTACAAATATCGAATTTCAATTTCAAGTTACGAATCGTTACGAATCGTTATAAATAGTTACGAATCGTTACGAATCGTTATGAATAGTTACGAATCGTTAGTAAATCCAACTACCAATATCGAATTTCAACTAATTTGAACGAAATTATTATAGCAGATATAACGAATGAATTCGAATGAATTCGAATGAATTCGAATGACAAAGTGTCATTTTTGCAGAAAAAAAAAAAAAGCGTAGGGGTCCCCCCAAATTCAATAACCAGGCCCTTCAGGTCTGGTATGGATATTAAGGGGGACCCCAGCCAAAAAAAAAAAAAAAAAATGGCGTGGGGTCCCCCCCAAATATCCATACCAGACCCTTCAGGTCTGGGATGGATTTTAAGGGGAACCCCGGCCAAAAAAAAAAAAAAAAATGGCGTGGGGTCCCCCTCAAAATCCATACCAGACCCTTTATCCGAGCACGCAACCTGGCAGGCCGCAGGAAAGGAGGGGGGGACGAGAGCGGCCCCCCCTCCCGCCTGAACCGTACCAGGCCACATGCCCTCAACATTGGGAGGGTGCTTTGGGGTCCCCCCCAAAGCACCTTGTCCCCATGTTGATGAGGACAAGGGCCTCATCCCCACAACCCTGGCCGGTGGTTGTGGGGGTCTGCGGGCGGGGGGCTTATCGGACTCTGGAAGCCCCCTTTAACAAGGGGACCCCCAGATCCCGGCCCCCCCCCCCCCCTGTGTGAAATGGTAAGGGGGTACAAAAGTACCCCTACCATTTCACCAAAAAAGGTGACAAAAATGGTAAAAATGACAGGAGACGGTCTTTGACAATTCCTTTATTAAAATCTTCTTTCTTCTTTCTTCTGCTCTTCCTTCTTCCTTTCTTCATCTTCTCCTTCCGGCATCTTCTTCCATCTTCTTCTTCCTTCGATTCGCTTCTTCTTCCTCCGGTCTTCTCGTCCTTCTCGTCCGGCGTCGTCCTTCTCGTCCGGCATCGTCGTCTCTTCTCGCAGGCCGCTCCTCGCAATGGGAGGCTCCCGCTCTGTGAGGCTCCGCTCCGGGTGACAGGTCTTTTATAACGAAGGCACCTGGTGACCCCGCCCCCTCTGACGCACGGGGACGTCATGTGGAATTCCCTATGGCTTTCCCCATGACGTCAGAGGGGGGGGGGGGGTCACCAGGTGCCTTCGTTATACAAGACCTGTCACCCGGAGCGGAGCCTCACAGAGCGGGAGCCTCCCATTGCGAGGAGCGGCCTGCGAGAAGAGACGACGATGCCGGACGAGAAGGACGACGCCGGACGAGAAGGACGAGAAGACCGGAGGAAGAAGAAGCGAATCGAAGGAAGAAGAAGATGGAAGAAGATGAAGAAGGAAGGAGAAGATGAAGAAAGAAAGAAGAAGAAGAAAGAAGAAGAAGATTTTAATAAAGGAATTGTCAAAGACCGTCTCCTGTCATTTTTACCATTTTTGCACTTTTTTGGTGAAATGGTAGGGGTACTTTTGTACCCCCTTACCATTTCACACAGGGGGGGGGCCGGGATCTGGGGGTCCCCTTGTTAAAGGGGGCTTCCAGATTCCGATAAGCCCCCCGCCCGCAGACCCCCACAACCACCGGCCAGGGTTGTGGGGATGAGGCCCTTGTCCTCATCAACATGGGGACAAGGTGCTTTGGGGGGGACCCCAAAGCACCCTCCCAATGTTGAGGGCATGTGGCCTGGTACGGTTCAGGCGGAGGGGGGGGGGCGCTCTCGTCCCCCCCTCCTTTCCTGCGGCCTGCCAGGTTGCGTGCTCGGATAAGGGTCTGGTATGGATTTTATGGGGGACCCCACGCCATTTTTTTTGGCTAGGGTTCCCCTTAAAATCCATCCCAGACCTCAAGGGTCTGGTATGGATTTTGAGGGGGACCCTACGCCATTTTTTTTTTTTTTTTTTTTGGCTGGGGTCCCCCTTAATATCCATCCCAGACCTGAAGGGCCTGGTTATTGAATTTGGGGGGACCCCTACGCATTTTTTTTTCAATGACTTCAATGAATGACAGTTCTCTGTATTACGGATCCAACAATTCATTTGCCGGCAAATAGCTGCGACTCGTGATTTTAAATAGTTTTTTTTTCCTGCAAAAATGACACTGCAGGAACAGTTCTCTATATTAGATATACTGAATCTCGAATCATTCGAAGCATTCGTTATATCCGCTATTATAATTTCTTTCATGTTAGTTGAAATTACATATTTGTTAGTTACAATACAACATTCGAATTGTTCTCTGTATTGCGGGAATCGGCAATTAGCCGCGAGTGATTTTAAATGTCTTTTTTTCCTGCAAAAATGACACATTGTTCAGAGAGAGTTCTAAACACGGGAAACATGACCCCCTTCATAGGCATACTATAGAGTATATAGTATATAGAAGGGCGCAGGTTTCCCGTGTTTAGAACTCTCTCTGTACAATGTGTCATTTTTGCAGGAAAAAAAGACATTTAAAATCACTCGCGGCTAATTGCCGATTCCCGTAATACAGAGAACAATTCGAATGTTGTATTGTAACTAACAAATATGTAATTTCAACTAACATGAAAGAAATTATAATAGCGGATATAACGAATGCTTCGAATGATTCGAGATTCAGTATATCTAATATAGAGAACTGTTCCTGCAGTGTCATTGTTGCAGGAAAAAAAAACTATTTAAAATCACGCGCAGCTATTTGCCGGCAAATGAATTGTTGGATCCGTAATACAGAGAACTGTCATTCATTGAAGTCATTGATAAAAAAAAAGCGTAGGGGTCCCCCCAAATTCAATAACCAGGCCCTTCAGGTCTGGGATGGATATTAAGGGGGACCCCAGCCAAAAAAAAAAAAAAAATGGCGTAGGGTCCCCCTCAAAATCCATACCAGACCCTTGAGGTCTGGGATGGATTTTAAGGGGAACCCTAGCCAAAAAAAATGGCGTGGGGTCCCCCATAAAATCCATACCAGACCCTTATCCGAGCACGCAACCTGGCAGGCCGCAGGAAAGGAGGGGGGGACGAGAGCGGCCCCCCCTCTCGCCTGAACCGTACCAGGCCACATGCCCTCAACATTGGGAGGGTGCTTTGGGGTCCCCCCCAAAGCACCTTGTCCCCATGTTGATGAGGACAAGGGCCTCATCCCCACAACCGTGCCCGGTGGTTGTGGGGGTCTGCGGGCGGGGGGCTTATCGGAATCTGGAAGCCCCCTTTAACAAGGGGACCCCCAGATCCCGGCCCCCCCCCTGTGTGAAATGGTAAGGGGGTACAAAAGTACCCCTACCATTTCACCAAAAAAGTGGCAAAAATGGTAAAAATGACAGGAGACGGTCTTTGACAATTCCTTTATTAAAATCTTCTTTCTTCTTTCTTCTGGTCTTCCTTCTTCCTTTTCTTCATCTTCTCCTTCCGGCATCTTCTTCCATCTTCTTCTTCCTTCGATTCGCTTCTTCTTCCTCCGGTCTTCTCGTCCTTCTCGTCCGGCGTCGTCCTTCTCGTCCGGCATCGTCGTCTCTTCTCGCAGGCCGCTCCTCGCAATGGGAGGCTCCCGCTCTGTGAGGCTCCGCTCCGGGTGACAGGTCTTTTATAACGAAGGCACCTGGTGACCCCGCCCCCCCTCTGACGTCATGGGGACGTCATGTGGAATTCCCATGGCTTTCCCCATGACGTCAGAGGGGGGGCGGGGTCACCAGGTGCCTTCGTTATACAAGACCTGTCACCCGGAGCGGAGCCTCACAGAGCGGGAGCCTCCCATTGCGAGGAGCGGCCTGCGAGAAGAGACGACGATGCCGGACGAGAAGGACGACGCCGGACGAGAAGGACGAGAAGACCGGAGGAAGAAGAAGCGAATCGAAGAAGAAGAAGAAGAAGAAGAAGATGGAAGAAGATGACGGAAGGAGAAGAAGAAAGGAAGAGCAGAAGAAAGAAGAAGAAGATTTTAATAAAGGAATTGTCAAAGACCGTCTCCTGTCATTTTTACCATTTTTGTCACTTTTTTGGTGAAATGGTAGGGGTACTTTTGTACCCCCTTACCATTTCACACAGGGGGGGGGGCGGGATCTGGGGGTCCCCTTGTTAAAGGGGGCTTCCAGATTCCGATAAGCCCCCCGCCCGCAGACCCCCACAACCACCGGCCAGGTTGTGGGGATGAGGCCCTTGTCCTCATCAACATGGGGACAAGGTGCTTTGGGGGGGACCCCAAAGCACCCTCCCAATGTTGAGGGCATGTGGCCTGGTACGGTTCAGGCGGGAGGGGGGGCCGCTCTCGTCCCCCCCTCCTTTCCTGCGGCCTGCCAGGTTGCGTGCTCGGATAAGGGTCTGGTATGGATTTTATGGGGGACCCCACGCCATTTTTTTTGGCTAGGGTTCCCCTTAAAATCCATCCCAGACCTCAAGGGTCTGGTATGGATTTTGAGGGGGACCCTACGCCATTTTTTTTTTTTTTTTTTGGCTGGGGTCCCCCTTAATATCCATCCCAGACCTGAAGGGCCTGGTTATTGAATTTGGGGGGACCCCTACGCTTTTTTTTTATCAATGACTTCAATGAATGACAGTTCTCTGTATTACGGATCCAACAATTCATTTGCCGGCAAATAGCTGCGACTCGTGATTTTAAATAGTTTTTTTTTCCTGCAAAAATGACACTGCAGGAACAGTTCTCTATATTAGATATACTGAATCTCGAATCATTCGAAGCATTCGTTATATCCGCTATTATAATTTCTTTCATGTTAGTTGAAATTACATATTTGTTAGTTACAATACAACATTCGAATTGTTCTCTGTATTGCGGGAATCGGCAATTAGCCGCGAGTGATTTTAAATGTCTTTTTTTCCTGCAAAAATGACACATTGTTCAGAGAGAGTTCTAAACACGGGAAACATGACCCCCTTCATAGGCATACTATAGAGTATATAGTATATAGAAGGGCGCAGGTTTCCCGTGTTTAGAACTCTCTCTGTACAATGTGTCATTTTTGCAGGAAAAAAAGACATTTAAAATCACTCGCGGCTAATTGCCGATTCCCGTAATACAGAGAACAATTCGAATGTTGTATTGTAACTAACAAATATGTAATTTCAACTAACATGAAAGAAATTATAATAGCGGATATAACGAATGCTTCGAATGATTCGAGATTCAGTATATCTAATATAGAGAACTGTTCCTGCAGTGTCATTGTTGCAGGAAAAAAAAACTATTTAAAATCACGCGCAGCTATTTGCCGGCAAATGAATTGTTGGATCCGTAATACAGAGAACTGTCATTCATTGAAGTCATTGATAAAAAAAAAGCGTAGGGGTCCCCCCAAATTCAATAACCAGGCCCTTCAGGTCTGGGATGGATATTAAGGGGGACCCCAGCCAAAAAAAAAAAAAAAAAATGGCGTAGGGTCCCCCTCAAAATCCATACCAGACCCTTGAGGTCTGGGATGGATTTTAAGGGGAACCCTAGCCAAAAAAAATGGCGTGGGGTCCCCCATAAAATCCATACCAGACCCTTATCCGAGCACGCAACCTGGCAGGCCGCAGGAAAGGAGGGGGGGACGAGAGCGGCCCCCCCTCTCGCCTGAACCGTACCAGGCCACATGCCCTCAACATTGGGAGGGTGCTTTGGGGTCCCCCCCAAAGCACCTTGTCCCCATGTTGATGAGGACAAGGGCCTCATCCCCACAACCGTGCCCGGTGGTTGTGGGGGTCTGCGGGCGGGGGGCTTATCGGAATCTGGAAGCCCCCTTTAACAAGGGGACCCCCAGATCCCGGCCCCCCCCCCCCTGTGTGAAA
This sequence comes from Lithobates sylvaticus, assembly GCA_028564925.1. Lineage (NCBI taxonomy): Eukaryota > Metazoa > Chordata > Amphibia > Anura > Ranidae > Lithobates > Lithobates sylvaticus. The sequence goes on from CM053026.1 coordinate 652,705,076, forward strand.
TGGTAAGGGGGTACAAAAGTACCCCTACCATTTCACCAAAAAAGTGGCAAAAATGGTAAAAATGACAGGAGACGGTCTTTGACAATTCCTTTATTAAAATCTTCTTTCTTCTTTCTTCTTTCTTCTTCTTCCTTTCTTCATCTTCTCCTTCCGGCATCTTCTTCCATCTTCTTCTTCCTTCGATTCGCTTCTTCTTCCTCCGGTCTTCTCGTCCTTCTCGTCCGGCGTCGTCCTTCTCGTCCGGCATCGTCGTCTCTTCTCGCAGGCCGCTCCTCGCAATGGGAGGCTCCCGCTCTGTGAGGCTCCGCTCCGGGTGACAGGTCTTTTATAACGAAGGCACCTGGTGACCCCGCCCCCCCTCTGACGTCATGGGGACGTCATGTGGAATTCCCTATGGCGTTCCCCATGACGTCAGAGGGGGGGCGGGGTCACCAGGTGCCTTCGTTATACAAGACCTGTCACCCGGAGCGGAGCCTCACAGAGCGGGAGCCTCCCATTGCGAGGAGCGGCCTGCGAGAAGAGACGACGATGCCGGACGAGAAGGACGACGCCGGACGAGAAGGACGAGAAGACCGGAGGAAGAAGAAGCGAATCGAAGGAAGAAGAAGATGGAAGAAGATGCCGGAAGGAGAAGATGAAGAAAGGAAGAAGGAAGAGCAGAAGAAAGAAGATTTTAATAAAGGAATTGTCAAAGACCGTCTCCTGTCATTTTTACCATTTTTGCCACTTTTTTGGTGAAATGGTAGGGGTACTTTTGTACCCCCTTACCATTTCACACAGGGGGGGGGCGGGATCTGGGGGTCCCCTTGTTAAAGGGGGCTTCCAGATTCCGATAAGCCCCCCGCCCGCAGACCCCCACAACCACCGGGCACGGTTGTGGGGATGAGGCCCTTGTCCTCATCAACATGGGGACAAGGTGCTTTGGGGGGGACCCCAAAGCACCCTCCCAATGTTGAGGGCATGTGGCCTGGTACGGTTCAGGCGGGAGGGGGGGCCGCTCTCGTCCCCCCCTCCTTTCCTGCGGCCTGCCAGGTTGCGTGCTCGGATAAGGGTCTGGTATGGATTTTATGGGGGACCCCACGCCATTTTTTTTGGCTAGGGTTCCCCTTAAAATCCATCCCAGACCTCAAGGGTCTGGTATGGATTTTGAGGGGGACCCTACGCCATTTTTTTTTTTTTTTTTGGCTGGGGTCCCCCTTAATATCCATCCCAGACCTGAAGGGCCTGGTTATTGAATTTGGGGGGACCCCTACGCTTTTTTTTTTTATCAATGACTTCAATGAATGACAGTTCTCTGTATTACGGATCCAACAATTCATTTGCCGGCAAATAGCTGCGACTCGTGATTTTAAATAGTTTTTTTTTCCTGCAAAAATGACACTGCAGGAACAGTTCTCTATATTAGATATACTGAATCTCGAATCATTCGAAGCATTCGTTATATCCGCTATTATAATTTCTTTCATGTTAGTTGAAATTACATATTTGTTAGTTACAATACAACATTCGAATTGTTCTCTGTATTGCGGGAATCGGCAATTAGCCGCGAGTGATTTTAAATGTCATTTTTTCCTGCAAAAATGACACATTGTACAGAGAGAGTTCTAAACACGGGAAACCTGCGCCCTTCTATATACTATATACTCTATAGTATGCCTATGAAGGGGGCATGTTTCCCGTGTTTAGAACTCTCTCTGTACAATGTGTCATTTTTGCAGGAAAAAAAGACATTTAAAATCACTCGCGGCTAATTGCCGATTCCCGTAATACAGAGAACAATTCGAATGTTGTATTGTAACTAACAAATATGTAATTTCAACTAACATGAAAGAAATTATAATAGCGGATATAACGAATGCTTCGAATGATTCGAGATTCAGTATATCTAATATAGAGAACTGTTCCTGCAGTGTCATTTTTGCAGGAAAAAAAAACTATTTAAAATCACGAGTCGCAGCTATTTGCCGGCAAATGAATTGTTGGATCCGTAATACAGAGAACTGTCATTCATTGAAGTCATTGATAAAAAAAAAGCGTAGGGGTCCCCCCAAATTCAATAACCAGGCCCTTCAGGTCTGGGATGGATATTAAGGGGGACCCCAGCCAAAAAAAAAAAAAAAATGGCGTAGGGTCCCCCTCAAAATCCATACCAGACCCTTGAGGTCTGGGATGGATTTTAAGGGGAACCCTAGCCAAAAAAAATGGCGTGGGGTCCCCCATAAAATCCATACCAGACCCTTATCCGAGCACGCAACCTGGCAGGCCGCAGGAAAGGAGGGGGGGACGAGAGCGGCCCCCCCTCTCGCCTGAACCGTACCAGGCCACATGCCCTCAACATTGGGAGGGTGCTTTGGGGTCCCCCCCAAAGCACCTTGTCCCCATGTTGATGAGGACAAGGGCCTCATCCCCACAACCGTGCCCGGTGGTTGTGGGGGTCTGCGGGCGGGGGGCTTATCGGAATCTGGAAGCCCCCTTTAACAAGGGGACCCCCAGATCCCGCCCCCCCCCCTGTGTGAAATGGTAAGGGGGTACAAAAGTACCCCTACCATTTCACCAAAAAAGTGGCAAAAATGGTAAAAATGACAGGAGACGGTCTTTGACAATTCCTTTATTAAAATCTTTTCTTCTTTCTTCTTCTTCTCTTTCTTCATCTTCTCCTTCCGGCATCTTCTTCCATCTTCTTCTTCCTTCGATTCGCTTCTTCTTCCTCCGGTCTTCTCGTCCTTCTCGTCCGGCGTCGTCCTTCTCGTCCGGCATCGTCGTCTCTTCTCGCAGGCCGCTCCTCGCAATGGGAGGCTCCCGCTCTGTGAGGCTCCGCTCCGGGTGACAGGTCTTGTATAACGAAGGCACCTGGTGACCCCGCCCCCCCTCTGACGTCATGGGGAAAGCCATAGGGAATTCCACATGACGTCCCCGTGCGTCAGAGGGGGCGGGGTCACCAGGTGCCTTCGTTATAAAAGACCTGTCACCCGGAGCGGAGCCTCACAGAGCGGGAGCCTCCCATTGCGAGGAGCGGCCTGCGAGAAGAGACGACGATGCCGGACGAGAAGGACGACGCCGGACGAGAAGGACGAGAAGACCGGAGGAGGAAGAAGAAGCGAATCGAAGGAAGAAGAAGATGGAAGAAGATGCCGGAAGGAGAAGATGAAGAAAGGAAGAAGAAGAAGAAGAAAGAAGAAAGAAGATTTTAATAAAGGAATTGTCAAAGACCGTCTCCTGTCATTTTTACCATTTTTGCCACTTTTTTGGTGAAATGGTAGGGGTACTTTTGTACCCCCTTACCATTTCACACAGGGGGGGGGGGGGGATCTGGGGGTCCCCTTGTTAAAGGGGGCTTCCAGATTCCGATAAGCCCCCCGCCCGCAGACCCCCACAACCACCGGGCACGGTTGTGGGGATGAGGCCCTTGTCCTCATCAACATGGGGACAAGGTGCTTTGGGGGGGACCCCAAAGCACCCTCCCAACCTTGAGGGCATGTGGCCGGGTACGGTTCAGGCGGGAGGGGGGGCCGCTCTCGTCCCCCCCTCCTTTCCTGGGGCCTGCCAGGTTGCGTGCTCGGATGAAGGGTCTGGTATGGAATTTGAGGGGGACCCCCACGCTTTTTTTTTTTTTTATTGGCCGGGGTTCCCCTTAAAAGCCATCCCAGACCTGACAGGGTCTGGTATGGATATTCGGGGGGGACCCGACGCCATTTTTTTTTATTTTTTTTTCGTTTGGCTGGGGTCCCCCTTAATATCCATACCAGACCTGAAGGGCCTGGTTCGTGAATTTGGGGGGCACCCCTACGCTTTGTTTTTTTTTTTTATCAATGAATTACGGTTTTTTAAAAAGCTTTTTTTTACTGCAAAAATGACAATTTGAAATTCGAATTCATTCGAATGCAATCGAATTCATTCGAATGCATTCGAATTCATTCGTTATATCTGCTATAATAATTTCGTTTGAATTAGTTTAAATTTGATATTGGTAGTTGGATTCGCATAATTTGGAGCTGAAATTCGTAAACGGAATTTTTCCTGCAAAAATGAAACTTTGTCATTCGAATTCATTCGAATCCATTCGAATTCATTCGAATTCATTCGAATTCATTCGAATCATTCGGCGACGAAATTCGTAAACGGACATTTCGTATTCCGTACGGAATTCGTAACAAAAAAAAATTCGTACTACACATTCGTAAATTCGTACGAATTTCGAAAAAATCGTACGAATTACGAATTCGTAAATTAACGTTTTATTTACCGTAGTTACTAAAGTCAAACATAAGTTTGCTTTCATTACCTCTCATGCTTTCCAATGGAGGCATATGATCACTTAGGCCTTAAAATCGCACCAAGTTAGTAGTCTTATAGGACAAAGCATTGACATTTGTTTGTGGGTTAAAGCGGTTCTGCACTGACAAAATAAAAAAAATGTTTACAGTCTATCAATGTGCAAGATATTAATCTTAGAATAATCTTACCTGTTTCAGTGCTGCAGCATTTATACGTCCGTTTTTCTCTTTAAACATTTCTCATAAAAAAATATCCAGAGCGATGTCATTTTGCTTGTGGGCATTTGAAGCCCACAAGCAAACACTTCCTGGTTCCCTTCGTTTTGAGGAACCAGCATTCCTTGCCGGTTCCCGCACATGCTCAGTGGAAGCCACTGAGCATGCCACAGTTACAGCTACGAGCGGCACCATCGAAATCACGCGAGATTTTGCGTCTGACCGCCGCAATGTCTCCTGGGATTAAGTACACGAGATCCCAGGCGACACAGCAAAATAGAGGAAAGAAATGACGTGGATCCCTGCTAAGAGCCCGCCCACTGACGCAGGGAGAAAGATAAAGACGAAGGCTGCATTACAGGTAAGCTTTACAGATGCAGAATTGAACCATCAAGTCTGTCATTTAAGATGTTCTAGAAGCGATAGAGGAACTTAATGTAATGTGTGCAGAACCGCTTTAAGCCACCAAGCCGTTTATATAGAATGCCAGCTGTAGTGTGCATAAGACTAAAGAGAAGACATTTTCATATGGGCCGTGGACCCAGACTCTTAAAGCCTAATTCTAATTTGGGCTATAAAAGTAAATGTTGACCCACAAGCAGCTCTGTGGTGCCACCTTCTGCATGATTTAGGATCCACCAATTCACAGAGAAAGAAAAGAGAGAAAAAGAGAGAACCCTGTGATATTACTGGACCAGACCCATGTTCTCTCTCTTTTTTGTTTTTTTGTTAAGGCTGCAGTGCGGGGGGAAGTGTGGCAGATTGGGCCCCTTTCTTGGGATTGGATTCCTTGGGTAACATAAGAGTACTGTGTTCAATAAGCCTGTCTACAGCGGACATTGTTAGTTGATAGGTTTGTGAGATTAAAAAAAAAAAAAAAAAAACTGTTTTAATTTCCTAACGAATTAAAAAAATTTGAAAAAAAAATGTAAATAGCTGCAAAATGTTAACAATGAGTTTCTTGGCTCTTAAAATATTTCCTAATATTTCTGATTGTATGTACCGTACTCTATCTAAAAAAAAAATCTGTAAAACTCATTAGTTTTTCTACCTGTAAAAAAAGTTGTTTTATTGTTTTGAATATGAAGGCTATTTTATATTTTTGTAAGAAATCTGTTCCTGTTGAACTGTGTCTGACGTCTGCTCAGAAAGAAAATAAAAAACATGAGTGGGTGCTTTAAGAGCTTCTTTGTAACTACATACAAGGATATGTTTGTAGGAAAGTTAGGAGCCATTATTTGTTTTAAAATGTTCCTGCTGGGAGTGTCAGAGCTTTGAGTTCTTCGATGAAAAAGAAGGGTGTGTTATCACGTATTTCATGTGTTTTTCGCATTGTGACATTTAACATTGCTTTCGTAAAAACAGGCCAGTTTTAAAGCTGTTTTTCACTTCAATAACTTCCTTCCTAAAGAATTATTGGACCGGAGTTACATTCTCCAGTAGGACGGACATATTGACGTAGGACAGCAAGAATAATGTATACAAGAAGATTCTGTAGGTATGTAAATAAACAATGATAATAGGTCTGAGAATAATGTTTTATAATTGGTAAAATGGTCATTTGTGGAGGGTATTAGCTGCTAGTGTTTTTGGAGCAATCATTTAATAACCTCGCCAAGTAAAGCCCCATACACACGGACGGATTTTCCGATGGATTCTGTCCTATCGGACAATGTTGTCGGAAATTCCGACTGTGTGTAGGCACCATCGGACATTTTCCATTGGATTGTCCGACGGACAAAGTTGTATCTCCTGCTCTATAAATTTTCCGACAACAAAGTCCGATCACACCAATTCCGATCGTGTGTAGCGAATTCCGACGGACAAAGTGCCACGCATGCTCAGATCACATTACAAGACCAAAGCTATTGGCTACTAGCCTCTACGTTGTCCCGTCGTAGGCAACAAACGTCACCACGTTCAGAATGATCGGATTTTCCGACAACTTTGTCCGACCGTGTGTATGCAACACCAGTGTCGGACTAAATCCGTCGGACCAAATCCGATGGATTTGGTGGTCGGATTTTCCGACCGTGTGTATGGGGCTTTAGAGATTAATAACTGAAAAGTAGACCACTGAGTCCTAGCCGTGCTATCAGAAGAGATTGTTCAGTATTGGAAACTATGAAAGATTCACTAGTGGACTCTGCTGATACAAAAGATATTACCTGGAATGAGAATACGCTATCTAGTAGGAAGGTTGTTTCAATTAAAGTGCTGGTCTACAAATTCAAGTAAGGTTTTTTTTGGGTCCAATTATACTTTATAATCCTTAAACATATAGCTAACAAGTTATTGTAGAAAAAGGAACTTTAGGCCATCTAAACTCTTGTTTGTTTTTCAGAAAACTTCCAATATACTGGAAGATTTCATTACAACATTAAAGATTACCCTTAGACCTCAACCTAACTCCTCATCTTTGAAATCTAACATTATCCCCAATTCTCGACCTACCCCCTAATCCTCCACATCTACTATTATCCCTGAACCTCAACCCAGTGGTGGGACAAGGTCATCTCGAGCCCAGGGCAAACTTGCCAATTGAGCCTCCCCATCCTCTTGCCTCATCCCCCCTCCAACACAAATCCCCCCAAATCACAGCTCCTAGCACGCCTCCCTAAATTGGCCCTCCTAGAACAATTCTTACCCCTTGCTACCCCCAAATTCCCCTTCTCATCACAACCCCCCCCTATCTCCTTGTGTTGCCCCCCCATCTCACATGATACCACAGTGCCCAGGTCAGTCGCCCCTCCTGCTCACCCCTTGTTCCGGCCCTGCTTCAACCTATTCTATCCTTTAGCTAAACTATCAACGCCTATTATTATCTCAAAACCTCAGCCTAACCATTTATTTAACCCTTAGCACCTAATAGTATTTCTAAGCATCAATGTGGCCCCAAACCCTGTATTTGTATCATTATTTGTACACCTCAACCTAAACCATGACCTTCAACACCTAATAGTATCCCCAAATGTCAGCCTAACCTTAATCCTTAACATCTAACAATAACTCTAAGCTGAAACCTAACCTCTAGCCCTCAAAACCAACATGTTGATCCTAATCCTCGATCTAGCCCCTAATCATCAACATGTAGCATTAGTTCTAAACCTCAACCTAACCCTCCGGCTATCAGTCCCAAAATGATCCCTAAATGTTCCTAAGCCATGACCTACAGGGCAAAACCTAATATTATCCCTAAACCTCAACTCAACCCTCAACGCTTAAAGTGATATTAAACCTTTGTGTTTTTTTAAACTAAAATAACAAACATGCTATACTTACCTGCTCTGTGCAATGGTTTTGCACAGAGCAGCCCCGACCCTCCCTTTCTGGTGTCTCGCACAGAGGGGCTCCTCCTGTTCAGCGAGTACCCCCATGTTAAGCCACGTTTCATGGGGGCACCCATGCAGGCTCACTCCCGATTAGCCCAGTCTGCGTCTATTGACACAGACCCCGCCCCTGCTCCCTCATCATAGAACTTGATTGACAGCAGTGGGAGCCAATGGCTGCCTCTGCTATCAATCTGCCCAATGAGGAAGGAGACAGCAACAAGAGTGACTACTCCTGCGCATATCGCTGGATTAGATCAGGCTCAGGTAAGAATGGGGGGGGGGGGGCTGGGGGGACTCGGAAGTTTTTTTTTTTACCTTAATGCATAGAATGTATTAAGGTAAAAACCAATAGGTTTTAGAATCACTTTAACCTGATAATGTATACAAATATATATATATACAGTGGTGTGAAAAGGTGTTTGCCCCCTTCCTCATTTCCTGTTCCTTTGCATGTTTGTCACACTTAAGTGTTTCGGAACATCAAACCAATTTAAACAATAGTCAAGGACAACACAAGTAAACACAAAATGCAATTTGTAAATGAAGGTGTTTATTATTAAAGGTGAAAAAAAATCCAAACCATCAGCCCTGTGTGAAAAAGTGATTGCCCCCTAAACCTAATAACTGGTTGGGCCACCCTTAGCAGCAACAACTGCAACCAAGCGTTTGCGATAACGTGCAATGAGGCTTTTACAGCGTCCTGGAGGAATTTTGGCCCACTCATCTTTGCAGAATTGTCCTAATTCAGTTACATTAGAGGGTTTTCGAGCATGAACGGCCTTTTTAAGGTCATACCACAACATCTCAATAGGATTCAGGTCAGAACTTTGGCTAGGCCACTCCAAAGTCTTCATTTTGTTTTTCTTCAGCCATTTGGTGGTGGACTTGCTGGTGTGTTTAGGATCATTGTCCTGCTGTAGAACCCAAGTTCGTTTCAGCTTGAGTACACGAACAGATGGTCGGACATTCTCCTTCAGGATCTCTTGGTAGACAGCAGAATTCATAGTTCCTTTTATCACGGCAAGTCTTCCAGGTCCTGAAGCAGCAAAACAGCCCCAGACCATCACACTACCACCACCATATTTTACTGTTGGTATAATGTTCTTTTTCTGAAATGCAGTGTTCCTTCTACGCCAGATATACTTGGACACACACCTTCCAAAGAGTTCCACTTTTGTCTCATCGGTCCACAGAATGTTGTCCCAAAAGTCTTGGGGATCATCAAGATGTGTTGTGGAGAAATTGAGACGAGCTTTGATGTTCTTTTTGCTCAGCAGTGGTTTTCTCCTTGGAACTCTGCCATGCAGGCCATTTTTGCTGAGTCTTTTCCTGATGGTGGAGGCATGAACGCTGACCTTAACTGAGGCAAGTGAGGCCTGCAGTTCCTTGGACATTGTTGTGAGGTCTTTTGTGACCTCTTGGATGAGTCGTTGCTGCGCTCTTGGGGTAATTTTGGGCGGCCGGCCACTCCTGGGAAGGTTCACCACTGTTCCATGTGTTCGCCATTTGTGGATAATGGCTCTCACTGTGGTTCGCTGGATTCCCAAAGATTTGGAAATGGCTTTATAACCCTTTCCAGACTGATAGATCTCAATTACTTTCTTTCTCAATTGTTCCTGAATTTCTTTGGGTCTCGGCATGATGTGTAGCTTTTAAGGATCTTCTGGTGGACCTTACTGTGTCAAGCAGCTCCTATTTAAGTGATGCCTTGATTGTGAACAGGTGTGGCAATAATCAGGCCTGGGTGTGGCTAGAGAAATTGAACTCAGGTGTGGACAACCACAGTTATAGTATGTTTTAACAAGGGGGGCAATCACTTTTTCACACAGGGCCATGATGGTTTGGATTTTTTTTCACCTTTAATAATAAACATCTTCATTTACAAATTGCATTTTGTGTTTACTTGTGTTGTCCTTGACTATTGTTTAAATTGGTTTGATGTTCCGAAACACTTAAGTGTGACAAACATGCAAAGGAACAGGAAATGAGGAAGGGGGCAAACACTTTTTCACACCACTGTATATATATATATATATATATATATATATATATATATATATATATATATATATATATATATTTATTAAGTACATTTATAAGTAAATGATATCAGAGGCGTTGCTAGGGGGGTGCGGGGGGTGCGGTCCGCACCCGGGTGACACCCGCTAGAGGGGTGACACCCTCCCTGTTTTTTTTATTTTTTTGGATTTTTTTTTTTTATTTTTTTGGATTTTTTTTTTTTTTTGAGTGTCTCTCTCTCCCAGCTCCGCCCCCCTTCTCATGGCTACAAGTTGAAAATTGTAAGGTAAGAGCGGGGCTGGGACAAAGGCTAGACAGGTTCAGTGGAGGCAGAGTGAGAAGAGGGGGGGGGGTGTCTGTCACATGGTAGCCAGTCTAGAGCACATCGAGCTGTGCTTCCTTTAACACCTCCAGGCTCCGGTCCAGTCCCTTCGGCAGCACAAGTGATTGCAGAGCCCTTTAGAGTTGCCCTGTGATTTCACTCACTGATCTCTCCTCCTGGTTCCTGCTGGCTGCATTCACTCAGTCTCAGCTCAGTCACGCCCCCTCCCCCATGTGTGGCAGAGAATGCCAGGGGTGAGGGGTCTACACAGAAGTTCAGCAGGTCAGTTTACTGTGCTGTATGTGTGTGTGTATGGATTTGTATGTGTCTGCATGGCTCTGTGTGTATACGAGTGTGTATATGATGTGCTGTATGTGTGTGTGTATGGATTTGTATGGGTCTGCATGGCTCTGTGTGTATATGAGTGTGTATATGATGTGCTGTATGTGTGTGTGTATGGATTTGTATGGGTCTGCATGGCTCTGTGTGTATACGAGTGTGTATATGATGTGCTGTTTCCCACAATGAAGCCTGTTGATTTACTTCCTGCTTCTGCCATAAGTCTAATGTATGTTAGCATGCCTAGGCTGCATATACTGTGCTCTGCAGAGAAGTTATGTTAACTCTTCACTTGCTGCCACTTAACTGCTCTGCAGCCACTTACCTTCTATTCAATTCCTAGGCTGCTTATACCTAAGCATAGTGAGGAGGAGTGACTGTATGTAGACAATTTTTGAGCATCATTTTTTTTTTTTTTATACAATAAATTTAGGTAGGTACAGTCACTATCTATTGAAGTATATGTAGGCGTGCCATTATTCATTTCCCTTCTTGCAGCTGGTGCTCTGGGTACTTTTCTTTGATTTATGTGACCCTCCCTGTGTACCCGGTATGTCTCTGTGTAGGGGTGCTGCAGCAGCAAATGCATAATTTAAGCCTTCATTGGCTGTTACAGGTCTGAGCCATTGGGCTGGTTCACTGTGCCATTGTCAAAACCTTTATGTGCAGCATCTCTCTGAGGACATTGTTCAGATGGCCCTCATACACAATCCCCTATGCAATATTCCATCTTATGGCTGCGCTATTCAATGTATGTGTCAGGAGAGGGATCCGTGTATGTATGTGTCAGGAGAGGGATCCGTGTATGTATGTGTCAGGAGAGGGATCCGTGTATGTATGTGTCAGGAGAGGGATCCGTGTATGTGTCAGGAGAGGGATCCGTGTATGTATGTGTCAGGAGAGGGATCCGTGTATGTGTCAGGAGAGGGATCCATGTATGTATGTGTCAGGAGAGGGATCCGTGTATGTATGTGTCAGGAGAGGGATCCGTGTATGTGTCAGGAGAGGGATCCGTGTATGTGTCAGGAGAGGGATCAGTAATGTAGGGGTCTGGTAGGTCAGTTTAGTGGTCAGCATGGATGGGCACTGGTGAGCCAGGCAGCAACCAGCAAGTGAGCCTAACACCCCTCCCCCGCCGCCACCACCGGCCTTGGACTTCGGCTGAAGCCCCTGGTCTTTTTCACACCTAGCAATGCCCCTGGTTCCGCCTATCACACAAAGGGACAGGGGTGGGACCTTGTTACAGCGCGGCCGCCGAACACAGACCCAGCCAGCTCTGTGATACACATAAGGCGATGCCCGCTGTATGTGTGTGTGTTACCAGGCGATGATGAGTCTGTATTAATTGGCACAGTGATGTTGCAATTTTGGGCACAATGACACTGCATTGGTGGGCACAGTGAGACTGCATTGGTGGGCACAGTGAGACTGCATTGGTGGGCACAGTGAGACTGCATTGGTGGGCACAGTGAGACTGCATTGGTTGCGCACAGTGAGACTGCATTGGTTGTGCACAGTGCGGCTGCAATGGTGGGCACAGTGCGGCTGCAATGGTGGGCACAGTGAGGCTGCAATGGTGGGCACAGTGAGGCTGCAATGGTGGGCACAGTGAGGCTGCAATGGTGGGCACAGTGAGGCTGAATTCACAGGCACAGTAAAGCTGCTTTTGATGTGCAATCGCGGGTGATTGTGCAGAAAGGGCCCCAGTGCACTGTATTCCCCGGGGGCCTATAATGCTCTTAAGATGGCACTGCACAGGGGGGCCCTGTAAGTTTTACAGTCATTTCTGCATATTAAAAACTAGATCTTTCTAAACCTCACCCCTGCAAATACTTGTTTAGAGAAGGGGGGGGGGTTGTAATTACATTTTGCTGGGCCCTATCTGGTCTACAGAGGAGCCCAGGGGGTGAGCGCAGCGCTTGGACTATTTCTCCATTTTCGGGCGCATATACATTAAGCAGTCCCGCATATTGGGCTGCTAGTTAATTAGACCCGGCTGCCACTGCCCACTGCCTTCCCTGGCGGAGTGATACTACAAGGCTCCGCTTAGCTCCGCCTCCCGTGCCGACTGCCGAGACTGAGGTGAGATGACAGGCGGCTCAGTGGATGAGAGGGCGCAAGAACCTGGAGGACAGCGTGGCTGCACCTGCACTGCAAAGTGAGTGGAGAACAGCAGATAGAATGCTCACTGTCTCACTTAGTTTTACACACAGCAAAGCAGGTCATTAATATCAGCATTATGATATTCAAGCAGGCAGCACAGTCAGCATGTGCTCTGTCATGGATCTGTCAGTGTGTCATATTGCTGTTTGGTGCTTACTTTGTTATGGCTGTACAGGGTTAAAGTTTGTAACACACAGTACAGCCATCAATTAACAAAGTCAGCACCTAAAAGCCATGTGACACTGACAAATCCATGACAGAGCAAATGCTGACTGTGCTACCTGTGTAATTTCCATAATGCTGATAATCATAAGACGCAGTGAGATGCTACTTTACACTTTCCTTTGGGGGGGGGGGGGGGCAGTAAACATGTGCCTCCCAACCCCCCCCCCCCCCTTTAACCACTTCCTGTGTCCAGCAACGTACTGGATTGGATTGGAAGGGTGATATCTTGGTCATTGCTGCAGCAATGATCAAGATATTATTTTTTAGCCCCAATGAGTCTGCACAAAGAAAAAGTAATCCTAGTGGCTAAGAAGCCAATGGATTACTTTTTCAGGCAGTGGAAGGGGGTTTCACCACCGTTGCTCTCCCGTGCAATTAGGGGTCCCATTAAGCATGTGGGCAGCAACATCCAGTTCCTGGGACAAAGTGAGAGAAACTGATGATGTTCCTCCTACTTACATGGTCTCATGTAAGCAAGCCATTACTGGCCTAAACAAACATCTGATCAAATCGATCTTTGTTTGATCAGCTGCTTTGGAGGCCAGAGGAGAGATTTGGGGTCTAATAGACCCCAGATCTCTCCAGAAAGAGGACCTGTCACTGCCCCATGCTATCAGAAGGGATGTTGTTCATCCTTTCTGATAGCAATAAAAGAGATACAAGATGAAATGAAAGATACAGTATACATTTTTTTTTTGTCTAAAATAAAATTGAAAGCATTTTTAAACTGCCTCTGCCCCCCTGTACCCCTGTACTCATGCACAATCATGAACGCGTGTGCATATGTAAACGGTGACAAATCTGCAAAGGTTGGGTCAGGGGAGGAGCCTGGGGTGGGGTCAAGGGAGGGGTTAAAGGGGGCCCCGTCGGGTAGGCTGTACGGGGCCCCATGATTCCTATGGTACCCATATGGTTTCCATGGTACCGACACAGACACACCACCAAAGAGCTGGTGGGAGGAGGGAGGACTCTCAGTGTCTGGCGCCCTGGCTGACCTGTTATGGCTATGCAAGTATGATAGGGGTGGGGGGGGGGGTGCAAGGTGGTCTGCTACAGCTATGGATAATATATATGGATAATGGATATATATGGATAATGGATATACATGGATAATGGATATTGGATATATATGGATAATGGATATATATATATATGGATAATGGATATATATGGATATATATGGATAATGGATATATATGGATAATAAATTATTGGGGGGGGGGTGACACCATGTTATACCGCACCAGGTGACACCAACCCTAGTGACGCCACTGAATGATATATAGATTTTTTGCTGTCATCATACATCTTGGGTCCAGCGTTTAACAAAAGGCCAAGCTGTGCATAATTGTAGAAGCTGTGACAATCTGGAGGATTACCTGCTATACATTTTAATTTGAAAAAGGGGATTTGGGAATTCCGAAATCCAAAATGGATGTGTACATATTAGTAGTTGAAACTATAAATGGAGAATATTTACTGAAAGACAAATAATAAAGCGGGGCAATATGAAAAATCATGTAAAGAACTGGCTTTTATCTCTAAGAACAAATGAGTACTTTTTTATCTGCACTAACATCCAAAGTTTTAGACAAGCTTTCAGGGTGTAACCCCCTTCTTCCAGATCCTCCTGAATATTTGAATGTTGGGGCAAATAAAAAAGGGGTATCGCGGACAGTACTCAATTTTTCTTGTTGCAAGTGCACTAATACAGCTGCAATCACCTCAAGCTTTTATCCCAAAAATTGTAGTAAGTTCCATGAAAAAAAATAATATTTTCCCTAGGCACTGGCCTGGCTTGTTTACAGAAAAATCACCTCAAAGGAGCATTTTAGCTCATTGGTAATATAATTGATAGCCCACTTTCTAGGTCTTTTTTCCTTTTGGCTCCATGCACACTGGAGCTCAAAAAAGCTTTTTCTGGATGCCAGATTGCTGGCCGAAAACACTGGTTGAAAAACGCGCTTTTAAAAGCGTTTTGTACTAGCGCTTATGCGCATTTATGAGCGTTTTTTAGCATTAGCGTTTATGGTCATTTTTAATAAAAATACACAGAGGACACTCCAAAAATCCCACAATGCATTCCCAAACTCCTAATTAACACGTGTTTATGTGCGTTTATGTGTTTGGTGTTTTTTAGCGTTTTTTTGTGGTCAGAAAAACTGCACTTTGAACACGATTTTATGGCGTTCAGAGAACAGCCCATAAACTTCACTGCTGATAAAAGCTAAAAAATGTGGATAGGATAACATAGAGTGGAGTTTATGGGCTGTTAAAAAAATGCCCAAACTCCAAAAAACTTCAGTTTATGAGCTCCAGTGTGCATGGAGCCTAAAAGGTATTTATCCTTGCAAGTAGTGTGTTGCCCTTAAATTAGGGTCTGATTTACTAAAGGAAAATAGGGTTTTTACTTTGCAAGGGAAATTGCATTTTGCAAGGGAAAGCTTCCTTTTCCAAAAAGAAAACCCAATCATGTGCAAAAAAAAAAATGAAAAAAAATATAGCATTTTTGCTTGCACATAATTTGATCATGGAAGTCAGCCGAGATTTATTCATTGACTTAGCTCTGGAGCAAACTCCCTTGCAAAGTGAATAATGTGCCTTTGGTAAATCAACCCCAAAGTGTGCATCCTTTAAAAGCTCATCAAGGGCTGTTGATAGAAATAAAACAAAAAATTCTGCTTGTAGGGGTAGGTGGTGGGCCATGTGATAGGGTGGTCGTCACGTGCTCCATGTTTCCCTCCTCGTTGGCCGCCAAGCAAGGTCAAATGAGAGGCCTAACCCGGAGTGGGTTCTTCTAGGCTACGCTAAGCACTTTGTACGGGGTCACTGCCATACACATTGCGTACCTTTATTTGAGCAACTCTCTTGGTGTTAACATACACCAACACAGTCACTTGTGCATTTAGGAGTGACACGCAGAACCAATGTCCTCCCCACCTGTCCAGCAGTGGATCTGCGTTTTTACTGCCCCTCCCCAGCTGCAAAAGACAGACACATGCAGTGTAGGGATGAGCCCGGTGTTCGATTCAAACCCATGTTCAAATCGAACATCGGCCGTTTGTCAAAATCAGAACTTTGTGGGCCGTTCGCATCAAATTCGTGTGATACGAACGGCCCACAATGCACTGCGCCAGTCGACCCCAGTGACCCCGCATGCTTGGCCAATCACAGCACCGGCAGCGAGGAGAGGCATAATTGGCCACAGGCAGGATGCCTGTGGCCAATTATAGCTCAGGGGGGTTTAGTACAAGCCCCACACTATATAAGGCCGCCAGTGCGGCGGCCTTGTGTAGTGTTGTGCGGCGTTCATAGAGAGCAGGATAGGCAGGGACATTGTCAGCTGTGCTTTATACTTCTTTAGATAGCGCTGTTACAGTGAGTGTAGTGTTCAGGGAGAGAGCAGGATAGGCAGGGACAGTGTCAGCTGTGCTTTGCTTCCTAACCTAGCGCTGTTACAGTGGGTGTAGTGTGCCTCCTGCACACTGCACAGCATACACCTGAATCTACCCCCTCAATGCTGGTGTTGTGTAGTTGATTTGTGCAACACAGGCATCTGCCTAATATTCAGTCATGTCATTTACACAGGAATCAGTGCATTTAAATAGCACTGATTGCTGTATAAATGACAATGGTACCAAAAATGTGTCAAAAATGTCCAATGTGTCCGCCATAATGTCGCAGTCACAATAAAAATCGCTGATCGCCGCCATTACTAGTAAAAAAAAAAATATAAAAAAAAATGCTATAAAACTATCCCCTATTTTGTAAACGCTATAACTTTTGCGCAAACCAATCAATAATTGCGATTTTTTTTTTTTTACCAAAAATATGTAGACGAATACATATCAGCCTAAACTGAGGAAAAAAAAAATTTTTTTATATTTTTTGGGGGATATTTTTTATAGCAAAAAGTAAAAAATATTGCATTTTTTTCAAAATTGTCGCTCTATTTTTGTTTATAGCGCAAAAAATAAAAACCACAGAGGTGATCAAATACCACCAAAAGAAAGCTCTATTTGTGGGAAAAAAAGGACGCCATGTTTGTTTGGGAGCCACGTCGCACGACCGCGCAATTGTCAGTTAAAGCGACGCAGTGCCGAATCGCAAAAAGGGGCCTGGTCCTTTGGCTGCAAATTGGACCGGGGGTTAAGTGGTTAAATGGCTTTTTTTCCTTTACAAATGTCATTTTGTGCAGGGACAGTTCTAAACACGGGAAACACATGCCACTTCACAGGCATACTTTAGACACCCCCCAGGTACGATATTTAAAGGAATATTTCACTTTTTTTTTTCACTTTATGCATCATTAAAATGACTTCTCCAGAAAAAACTTCAGTTTTTAAAACTTCTTTTTGCATTGATACATGCCCCCAAGGGCAGGACCCGGGTCCCCAAACCCTTTTTAGGACAATAACATGCATATTGGTTGTTATAAATAGCACTTTAGATTGCAAACGTTCCCGTCCATTGTAACTAATAGGGTTCTAACGTTCGTGCAAACTTTCGATCCGTTCGCAGGTTCTGGTGCGAACCGAACCGGAGGTGTTCGGCTCATCCCTAATGCAGTGGAAAAAGTTTCCTTTCCTTCGTCTGGTTCGGCAGGTTGTACATTTAAGTGATCACTACAACTGTGGTCCACCACGGATGTCTCTTCAGAGGGAAATGTTTGTGTAAGCAAGCCCTTAGATTTGTTCATGGCAAAAATGTTCTGTTGTTAAATCACAAGTGAGTAACCAGCTGCCGTCTACTTTTGTATGCTTCCTTATATACTGAGCAATAAACTAAAAGGCAAAGTTGTGCACAAAACTTCAAAAGTAAGTCAAAATCTATCAACGTGCAAACTACTAGAGGATTTTTTAGTGCCATTATTATTCCATGTGTTTGTGTGTGTGTGTGTGTGTTTTATTATTTGCAGTCTAATAAAACTATGGTGGAGGTGATGACTTGTCTAAGCAAAGAGTGCTGCAAGAGTTCCATCTAGTGTTGAAAAAGCAAACTGTTTAAAGACGCTCAGTGATTGTTTTGACATGCTTTTTTGGCCCCCTTTACGCAAACAGTGATTCTGTGCTTTTCATACAGATAGATGTGTAAAAAACGATTGGTTCAGGGTATGGAAAATACAACTCATTATGCATTATTACAGTTGACATTTTGCATCCATTTATCACATGGTAATTATCTATGTTTCCATAGAAATCAGCTTTAATCCAATTAAAAAAACATTAATGTTTACACTAAAGATTCCTGTAGAATGCAATTTTATAAAGAAATTCTGGTACAATAATTTTTATTGAAATAAGTATCACTTATAACAAATGTTCACCCACACAGGGGTGTAGTTCAGTAAACATAACAATCATAAACTTTCAATAGGTATTAGCTGTCTACTGGGTGACCTTATGGGACACCCCATAGCTCCCTATAAATCAACAGAGCATAAGGGCCGACTAACTAGGGCCCAAGTTGCAGGTACACTGAATCACAGCAGAGGCAAATGTGTATACTGGTCCAATGAATACCCCCCATCACAGGTCGGGTGAACATTCGAGAGAGATACAAAAAGAAAAAGATTTGAAATAACGCAACATTGGCAGCTTGCCAATAAGAGGTGGGATCCAAGGTCACCCTAGAGCAAAAGAGACCAATGGTGGCCATAGGCATAGTCTTGATTGCACAAAAAAGGAGAGAAACGAGACAAGGAAATAAGAGCCAGGATAGAGAGAAAGGAAGGGGGGAGGAAGGAGGGGGAGTCCTGCAGAAGGGGAAAGTGACAGGGCCATTGTCTGGGTGGGGCCAGACTGTTTAGATGCAAAGTGGGGAGAGCATAGGTGCACCAAGTTGACCATACTTTAAGAAATTGCGAGTGGCAATCATTTAAAATACTCAACATTTTCTCATTGATCATGAGATCAGTTAGAGTGCTCTTCACTATAGCAAATGGAACAGAGGGACTCTTCCAAGCTCTGGCTATAACCCGTTTGGCCGCAATAATCAAAAAAGTTGCCAGTTTCTGTTGTTAAGAAAACAAGACCTGAATCGGGCAAGGCAAATTTAGCATCTCTGCGTATGGGTATATGAAATAAGGAATGTAGGAGTCCAAACACCCTGGACCAAAACCTATGAGGACAGGCCCACCAGATGTACTACATCGCCCCGTTGGCCACATCCTCTAAAGACCAATCATTATAGGATGGGTTCGTGCTTGCTATCCAGACTAGGACCCAGTACCACCATAGAAGGACTTTTCATGCAGCTTCTAAAGTAGCCATGTTGAAGGAGCATTTAGCCCTCAGAGGACCTAGCCTTGATCCAGTCCTCGGGTTCAGTAGGGGTCTCCAAGTCCTGTTCCCACTGCAACTTATAAGCAACTCTATAGCATTTAGAGAAGAGTAGATTTTTGAGATGGGGAATGGAGGCAAAGGAGTTCAAAACATGTTTTTTGGAAAGGATAAGCAGAGTTGTGTCTCAATGAAGAGACCCAGTGGCTTAATTGAGCGTAGTGATAGAATTCCACAGAGAACACCTCGTGAGTGTCCTGGAAAGAGGACCAGGAGGGAAGAATGCAGGACAACAGAAAGTATCAGACCTCCGTGAAGCCATGGGTGGACCACCAAGAGAAGGGGCTTAGTTTAACAAGGCCCTGCGGGAACAGGGGGTAATTAAAAAGTGGGAGGAGTGGTAGGAAGGGGGACATGAGGTTGCCCGAGTAGCAGAGTCTTAGAGTTTAAGGCTATGACACATAAGCGGGCTAAGAGGGGGGGGTGCAGCTTGTAAGGAAGCCACAGTTGAGCCGAAAAGGGGAATAGGGGCACTGTTGGGGAACACGAGGAGCACCCACGACGGGATATCAGAAGTAGCATGGAGCAAGGTCAATTGGGAGATCTGGGCAGCCTGACATTTCTTGGCTAAATTAGGTACCCCCAGGCCTCCCCGCAGTCTATGTCTGTAAAGAGTGGAACGTGACACCCGGGGGCCAGGTCCGGATTAACATAGGGGCTATTGGAGCTGCAGCTCTAGGCCCCTTACCTTAAGATAGGCCCATTTGCCCAAAAAAAAAACGAGTTTTGATGGGGGGTAGGTAGTTGAAGACCTACCCCAACACTGGTAAAAATGTGGGGCTCCTAGCACATAAGGGTACATTTACCTGTCGGACTGTGCCCTCCTGGACTGCGCTGTGATCAATCCAGCGGGGTCCCTGGTGCTTATGGGCGCATGCTCTCTCTCTCATCCCCCCTCTCTCTCTCTTATCCTTCCTCCCTTACCTCTTTCTCGCTTTCTCATCCTCCCTCTCTCTATTTAATTTAATTTGTTATAACAAAAAAATTTAGCTTTTTTTTTTTATAAAAAGCTCCACCAAAATACTCAGCACCAGGCCCATGATGTTCTTAATCAGGCCCTGCCGGGACACTGAGAAGCCCAGATGAAGGATAGGACCTTATTCTGCAATAAGCATATAGAAAAAAGGAAGGGACATGGACTGGAAGGGTACGAAAATAAAGAACTTTGGGGAGGATGGTCATCTTGACAGCATGGATGCAGCCTATCCAGGACAAAGAGGGGAACCTCCAAGATTGCATGAGGGACGTAAGTGATCGTAGCAAGGAATAGTAATTGGTAGCATAAATGGATGAGTAATGAGGAGTCAACCTAACGTCAAGGTAATCCAGTGAGGAGGAGTTCCAACGATATGGGAAAAAAGTTAGAAATAATTTTTACGCAAAAATGATGTCTAATGATGTTTAAATTATATAGTATCCTCAGAGCATTCCCCAGTAGAGTGCATATAGCGTGAGCTCTCAAAATGTTGAATTCAACCGCACTACCTGTCTGGAGTTTGCACATTCTCCCTGTGCCTGCGTCAGTTTCCTCCTGGTACTACGGTTTCCTCCCACACTCCAAAGACCTGCTGATAGGTAATTGGCTCCGGTCTAAAAATTGGCCCTAGTATTTGTATGTATGAATGTGAGTTAGGAACCTTAGATTGTAAGCTCCTTTTGGAATGATATGGATTTCTGCACAAATTGGTCATAAAATGTGATCTGATCTTCATCTAAGTCACAACAATAGACAATCACAGTCTGCTTAAACTAATAACACACAAAGAATTAAATGTTACCATGTTTTTATTGAACACACCATGTAAACATTCACAGTGCAGGTGGAAAAAGTATGTGAACCCCTAGACCATGGGTCTTCAAACTACGGCCCTCCAGTTGAGGAACTACAATTCCCATCATGCCTAGTCATGTCTGTGAATGTCAGATTTTACAATGCCTCATGGGAGTGTAGTTCCGCAACAGCTGGAGGGCCGTAGTTTGAGGATCCCTGCCCTAGACTAATGAGATCTCCAAGAGCCATTTGGAGTGAGGTGTCAGCCAACTGGAGTCCAATCAATATGATGAGATTGGAGGTGTTGGTTACAGCTGCCCTGCCCTGTAAAAAACACACACCAGTTCTGGGTTTGCTTTTTACAAGAAGCATTGCCTGATGTGAATGATGCCTCGCACAAAAGAGCTCTCAGAAGACCTACGATTAAGAAATGATGACTTGCATAAAGCTGGAAAGGGTTATAAAAGTATCTCCAAAAGCCTTGCTGTTCATCAGTCCATGGTAAGACAAAGTCTATAAATGGAGAAAGTTCAGCACTGCTGCTACTCTCCCTAGGAGTGGGCGTCCTGTAAAGATGACTGCAAGAGAACAGCGCAGACTGCTCAATGAGGTGAAGAAGAATCCTAGAGTGTCCGCTAAAGACTTACAAAAGTCTCTGGCATATGCTAACATCCCTGTTAGCGAATCTACGATACGTAAAACACTAAACAAGAATGGATTTCATGGGAGGATACCACAGAGGAAGCCACTGCTGTCCAAAAAAAACATTGCTGCAGGTTTACAGTTTGCAGAAGAGCACCTGGATGTTCCAAAGCAGTACTGGCAAAATATTCTGAGGACAGATGAAACCAAAGTTGAGTTGTTTGGAAGAAACACACAACACTATGTTGGGAGAAAAAGAGGCACAGCACACCAACATCAAAACATCATCCCAACTGTGAAGTATGGTGGGGCATCATAGTTTTGGGCTGCTTTGCTGCATCAGGGCTTGGATGGATTGCTATCACCGAAGGAAAAATGAATTCCCAAGTTTATCAAGACATTTTGCAGGAGAACTTAAGGCCATCTGTCCACCAGCTGAAGCTCAACAGAAGATGGATGTTGCAACAGGACAACGACCCAAAGCATAGAAGTAAATCAACAGAATGGCTTAAACAGAAGAAAATATGCCTTTTGGAATGGCTCAGTCAGAGTCCTGACCTCAACCCGATTGAGATGCTGTGGCATGACCTCAAGAAAGCGATTCACACCAGACATCCCAAGAATATTCCTGAACTGAAACAGTTCTGTAAAGAGGAATGGTCAAGAATTACTCCTGACTGTTGTGCACGTCTGATCTGCAACTACAGGAAACGTTTGGTTGAAGTTATTGCTGCCAAAGAAGCCATACTACACACGAAGCTGGCCCCCCTACAATCAGCACAAGTAAAAACTCAAGTGTGTTTCTTTAGTGCTACGTTTGTGCTGTTTTGTGCTGTAAAAATTTACATTTGTGCTGCTTTTATTTTTAAGATATTAGCAATTGTTTTTTCCAGACTATGACATCACCTAGCCCCCCTACAACAGCCAAAAGGCACGAAACTGGTCTCATTGGTTAGTGCTACGTTTGTGCTGTTTTGTGCTGCTAAAATTTCTGTTCTATCTTTTGTCGTTTTTGCGTTATTAATTATTTATTAAAGGTCAAAGGTCACGTAGCCCCCCTACAACATCCAAATGACACAAAACTGGTCTCGTTGGTTAGTGCTACGTTTGTGCTGCTAAAATTTCCGTTCTATCTTTTGCGTTATTAATGATTAAAGTTTACCAAAGGTCACGTAGCCCCCCTACAACATCCAAATTACACAAAACTGGTCTCGTTGGTTAGTGCTACGTTTGTGCTGTTTTGTGCTGCTAAAATTTCCGTTCTATCTTTTGTAGTTTTTGCGTTATTAATGATTTATTAAAGGTCACCAAAGGTCACATAGCCCCCCTACAACACCCAAATGACACAAAACTGGTCTCGTTGGTTAGTGCTACGTTTGTGCTGCTAAAATTTTTATTTCTGCTGCTATGGTTTTTAAGTTATAACAGTTTATTTTTTTTTTTCAAACCCCACTCACTTTTCCGCCCTACAATCAGCACAAATAAAAAAACTCAAGTGTGTTTCTTTAGTGCTATGTTTGTGCTGTTTTGTGCCATAAAAATTTACATTTGTGCTGCTTTTATTTTTAAGATATTAGCTTTTTTTTTTTCTAGACTATGACATCACCTAGCCCCCCTATAACAGCCAAATGGCACAAAACTGGTCTCATTGGTTAGTGCTACGTTTGTGCCGTTTTGTGCTGCTAAAATTTCCGTTCTATCTTTTATCATTTTTGTGTTATTAATTATTTATTAACCACTTAAGCCCCAGACCAATTTGCAGCCAAAGGACCAGGCCCCTTTTTGCGGTTTGGCACTGCGTCGCTTTAACTGACAATTGTGCGGTCGTGCGACGTAGTTCCCAAACAAAATTGGCGTCCTTTTTTCCCACAAATAGAGCTTTCTTTTGGTGGTATTTGATCACCTCTGTGGTTTTTATTTTTTGCGCTATAAACAAAAAACACATTATTTTTTACTTTTTGCTATAATAAATATTTCCCAAAAATGTATAGGTGTCCCTGTGGCGATCGAGTCCGCGGGACCCGCGACCCGCCTCGCGGAACTTGCGACGGACACGCACGCGAATGGCACGGCAAATTCAAAGGGACGTACCTTACGCCCATATGCCTGTCCGTGCCATTCTGCCGACGTATATGTACATGCGGCGGTGGTAATGTCGTTAATAAATGCTTTTTAAGGTTTATGTTCATTTAAGTTTATTTGTTAATAAAGATGCTCCTACAGCCAATTTTTCACTCCATTTATGGTGTGGTCTCCATTAATGGTACGGGCGGGAGGGAGTATGGGGTTGGTCTGGCAATTATTGGCTCTACAATGGTCATGCCTTTACCAGGGTACAGTATGAAGTGCAGTGCCCGTTACAGTGGGAGGAGCATTACATTAAGGAAACCCAAGCTGAGTATAGGATCTGTATGTAAGATTTAATAACGAGGTGTAAAGTCAGTGTGGTTTGTCAACATATAACGCACAATATCTCCGAAACCAAAGCGGCACAAAAGTTTATTTTTGCGGCACACACCAGCACACATGCGGCACAAACGAATGGTGCGTTTGTTTTTAAAATTCAACAACATGGGTTGCAAAGTGCGCGGGTTTAAGCAACTATAACGCACAATATCTCCGAAACCAAAGCGGCGCAAACGTTTTTTTTTGCAGCACAAACCAGCACAAATGCGGCACAAACGAATGGCGTGTTTGTTTTTAAAATTCAGCAACATGGGGTGTAAAGTAGCGGGGTTTCAGCAACTATAACGCACAATATCTCAGAAACTGAACCGGCACAAACGCTCATTTTTGCGGCACAAATCAGCACAAATGCGGCACACATGAATATGGGGGTGCCAACTTCACACAGCTAGTGCCAGCTCATCTGCCACCAGCCGGTTCTGCTGCCACATCCACCTGCTGACTGCTGCCACCACGCAGTCTACTGGACTGATCACAGGCACTCATACCTCGCTGTGCTCCCATGGCTGCTGTCTAACCAGGAGCTCGCTAACTAGGTACGTGACAGGAGGGCGGGGTGATGTCATCGTCTGGAAAAAAAATTATTGCTATTATTTTAAAAATAAAGCAGCATAATTTTTTTTTTTATGACACAAAAAAGCACAAACGTAGCACTAACAAATTGTATGTTTGTTTTTAAGATTTAATAACATGGGGTGCAAAATGGGTGGGGTGTTATCAAATATAAACAAGCTGTTATAACTTAAAAACCATAACAGCACAAATAAAAATGTTAGCAGCACAAACCAGCACAAACGTAGCACTAACCAATGAGACCAGTTTCGTGCCATTTGGCTGTTATAGGGGGGCTAGGTGATGTCATAGTCTAGGGAAAAAAAAAAAGCTAATATCTTAAAAATAAAAGCAGCACAAATGTAAATTTTTATGACACAAAACAGCACAAACATAGCACTAAAGAAACATACTTGAGTTTTTATTTGTGCTGATTGTAGGGCGGAAAAGTGAGTGGGGTTTGAAAAAAATAAATAAACTGTTATAACTTAAAAACCATAACAGCACAAACAAAAATGTTAGCAGCACTAACCAACAAGACCAGTTTTGTGTCATTTGGATGTTGTAGGGGGGCTGAGTGACCTTTGGTGACCTTTAATAAATCATTAATAACGCAAAAAACGACAAAAGATAGAACAGAAATTTTAGCAGCAAAAAACAGCACAAACATAGCACTAACCAATGAGACCAGTTTCGTGCCTTTTGGCTGTTGTAGGGGGGCTAGGTGATGTCAGTCTGGAAAAAACAATTGCTAATATCTTAAAAATAAAAGCAGCACAAATGTAAATTTTTACAGCACAAACGTAGCACTAAAGAAACACACTTGAGTTTTTATTTGTGCTGATTGTAGGGGGGCCAGCTTCGCTGAGCTATGTTGAGCCCATTGGTTTTGCTTGGTTTTCGGGGTCCCGTATGCGGATAGGCTCCCAAAAAGTCCCACACATGTGGTATCCCCGTACTCAGGAGAAGCAGCAGAATGTATTTTGGGGTGTAATTCCACATATGCCCATGGCATGTGTGGGCAATATACAATTTAGTGACAACTTTGGGCAAAAAAAAAAAAAATGTTTGTAATATTCCTGCAACTTGTGGCAAAATATAAAATATTCCATGGACTCAACATGCCTCTCAGCAAATAGCTTGGGGTGTCTACTTTCCAAAATGGGGCCATTTGGGGGGGTTTTGTGCTATTTTGGCATTTTATGGCCTTCGAAACTGATAGGTAGTGAGGAGTGAAATCAAAAATTTGCACCCTTAGAAATCCTAAAGGCGGTGCTTGGGTTTCGGGGCCCCGTACGCGGCTAGGCTCCCAAAAAGTATCACCATACTCAGGAGAAGCAGAAAAATGTATTTTGGGGTGCAATTCCACATATAACCATGGCATGTGTGAGCAATAACCTAAAAACTAATATTTGAAGACACAAACGTTTGTGATATAGGGTGTACAAAAAGGTTTTAGTGATACAATAATATGCTGCAGACAAATTAGATTTTATAGCACTAAAAGGCTATGCATATAAAGTGCACAAATGAAAAAAACATGTGATAGTATATTTGTGAACACAAAGTGATAAAATCCAATCACCTGTTGCTGCACACAAGAGAAATCATCTAATCAATTGGTAATGCTGCAATTGCATTGTGAAAAAAACAACAACAATTTATATGTATATGTGAAAGTTCATAAATGAATATAGGCGACCGATCCCACTCATCAAGTGACACTTGATACAAATGATCCAACAGTCCAATTTTTAGCATAGATGGCAAGATAATGTAACGCTGATTTTCCAGAAAAACATTGCACACCTCCACCACTTGATTATTGCATGCGACACCCAAGAGAAGTGCTGATAAGTAATGTCTGCTTACCAGATTCCCTTGACCACCTTAATTAAAAAGTATGTCAAAGGAGACTTGTACAGGATTGTGCCTGTTCACTTGAAGGTAATATGTACTTAGGTCGATCTCCACCACTCCAACTCATATAGGGTATATGAAAGGGCAAAAAGAATACTATATAGTGTGATATTGCTTTTATTAAAAATATGTTAAAAAACAAATCTGCCAAATGGCTCCTTACATTAGGTGGTGCCCGACCCGGCACTGGGGTTGCCCGCTTGGGATAGAAGCTATTATATTGAATTTCGCTGGCCGTTGGAATTTCCAATGCAAAGACTTCGTCTGCAGAGCCGCGGCTTCAGCGTGCGTTCCAGCAGGGGGATCGGAAGGACCACGGCGCCCGGATATGGCGTCACAAGTAAAACAGAAAGTGTGACCAGGTACCGCCTCGACGTACGTTTCGTATGTCTTACGTCATCAGGTAGCGTGCCTGGTCACTAGGTCACATCCTATTTGTATGTGAGTATGTGCAGTGTTGGCCAATCATGTACTAGGTGTGCAAGCAACCCCAATGCTGCTCCAGCTGATAAACATCTCAATTTATTAGCATTAGCCCAAACCTTTCACAACACAAACTGAAATAAAACAATGATAAAAATACTATTACATCACTTTGCTACCACAGACCTTTGTAGGTGATCGCATAAAAAACATAGAAAACAATACAAGAAATAAATAAAATGTATGATTGGTGAACCGATCTGATAATATCTGTTTGACAAGATTTCTCAAGATTTTGGCTGTTTATATAACTGAATTGTATTTTCACCCTAGTTGCATTGTCCACATAGCTCAAGTCTGTGCCACGTGTTCCAGCCCTGGGTGTTCAAACTATAAGTAGGACTCAATTATTTGTATAGAGACATTTACTAACTATATTCCAACAACTTTATTTTTATATCTATTTTAGAAAGACTATATGTATTCTAAATACTATATCATTTTTGACCACATTGGTCTGGATGAAATAACCCAAACTTCTCTTACTGGAAGGAAAACATTTTTTTTTTTTTTAAAATAAAATAAAACTTTTGTTAGCTCCTCCCAGATCTTTGTCCGCTCATGTGAGAGCTCCGACAAGAAAAAGTGGAGACATGATGGTTGATAATATAGAATGTGTATATATATCATTTGAACCGCGATTTGGGGAAAAATACATATATACAATAATTTTGGAGACTGGATCAGGGGAGAATATATGCTCGGGCTCCCAACATGTTTAATTAAGAGGAAAAATTCCCTCTTGGACCAATGGGGAGCAACTAATCACATCAGATCCGTGATTTTGATGAAAAACATATATACAATATTTTTGGAGACTGGATCAAGGGAGAATATAAAATTTGGACTTCGAAAATCGTTTTACTGGGAGAAAAAAATTCCATCTTAAACATTGGAGAGCAGCTTTTCATATCATAACGGAACATAAATATGTTAATCATTTGCTAGAAAGCAATTTAGATCCAACTCAATGTTCATTCCCAATGGCGTAATGCTTTTTAATTTGTAAATCCACCTCGTTTCGTTTTGAGATATTTCTCTTGTCATGTGAGTTCCTCTCCAATGTCTGGTGATTTTATCTATCCCGTAACATTTGCATAAGGTCGGGTCTCCATTATGATAGGCCTTAAAGTGTTTAGACACACTATGATTCGGAAAACCTTTGGCAATATTTGTTAGATGTTTGTTTATTCTTACTCTAAGCTTTCTAGCTTTCACTAGGAAAACCAGAGTGTCCAAGAAAATTGAACATTTCAAATCATTAGCTACAAATAGCGAATATAAAATAAAGCCCCTCATTACCTGTAATTCTGATCATGTAACTTATATTTTGGAATGTCCATGTCCAATGCAGTATGTGGGCCGGACAACAAGAAAGCTTAGAGTAAGAATAAATGAACATCTAACAAATATTGCCAAAGGTTTTCCGAATCATAGTGTGTCTAAACACTTTAAGGCCTATCATAATGGAGACCCGACCTTATGCAAATTTTACGGGATAGATAAAATCACCAGACATTGGAGAGGAACTCACATGACAAGAGAAATATCTCAAAACGAAACGAGGTGGATTTACAAATTAAAAAGCATGACGCCATTGGGAATGAACATTGAGTTGGATCTAAATTGCTTTCTAGCAAATGATTAACATATTTATGTTCCGTTATGATATGAAAAGCTGCTCTCCAATGTTTAAGATGGAATTTTTTCTCCCAGTAAAACGATTTTCGAAGTCCAAATTTTATATTCTCCCTTGATCCAGTCTCCAAAAATATTGTATATATGTTTTTCATCAAAATCACGGATCTGATGTGATT
Source organism: Lithobates sylvaticus (assembly GCA_028564925.1). Lineage (NCBI taxonomy): Eukaryota > Metazoa > Chordata > Amphibia > Anura > Ranidae > Lithobates > Lithobates sylvaticus. Next base: position 652,733,958 of record CM053026.1, read on the forward strand.
AGTTGCTCCCCATTGGTCCAAGAGGGAATTTTTCCTCATAATTAAACATGTTGGGAGCCCGAGCATATATTCTCCCCTGATCCAGTCTCCAAAATTATTGTATATATGTATTTTTCCCCAAATCGCGGTTCAAATGATATATATACACATTCTATATTATCAACCATCATGTCTCCACTTTTTCTTGTCTGAGCTCTCACATGAGCGGACAAAGATCTGGGAGGAGCTAACAAAAGTTTTATTTTATTTAAAAAAAAAAAAAAAATAATATGTTTTCCTTCCAGTAAGAGAAGTTTGGGTTATTTCATCCAGACCAATGTGGTCAAAAATGATATAATATTTAGAATACATATAGTCTTTCTAAAATAGATATAAAAATAAAGTTGTTGGAATATAGTTAGTAAATGTCTCTATACAAATAATTGAGTCCTACTTATAGTTTGAACACCCAGGGCTTGAACACATGGCACAGACTTGAGCTATGTGGACAATGCAACTAGGGTGAAAATACAATTCAGTTATATAAACAGCCAAAGGGCTCTTTCACACGGACGGACCGTATGTCCGTTTTTCATCCTTCCATTTTCGGATGAAAAACGGACATACAGGTATCCCTATGGGATAGCGGGTGTCAGCGGACGAGCATCCGCTGACACCCGCTCTCGTCCGTGCCCGCTCTGCTCCGTTTCTGCAGACGGAGGAAAACCCCATTTTTTCATCCGTCTGCAGAGCGGATCGGATGACGACGGACTCTACGGTCCGTCGTCACCCGATCTCCCATAGGGGAGAGCGGCGCTCTGACAGGTCCGTCCCTGCACGGAGTGCAGAGACGGACCTGTCATCTTCTGCTCAGCGGAGATCGCTCCGGCGATCCCTGCTGAGCAAGCGGCTATCCACGGGGCGGATCTGCACTGATCCGCCCCGTGTGAAAGAGCCCTAAATCTTGAGAAATCTTGTTAAACAGATATTATCAGATCGGTTCACCAATCATACATTTTATTTATTTCTTGTATTGTTTTCTATGTTTTTTATGCGATCACCTACAAAGGTCTGTGGTAGCAAAGTGATGTAATAGTATTTTTATCATTGTTTTATTTCAGTTTGTGTTGTGAAAGGTTTGGGCTAATGCTAATAAATTGAGATGTATATCAGCTGGAGCAGCATTGGGGTTGCTTGCACACCTAGTACATGATTGGCCAACACTGCACTACACTCACATACAAATAGGATGTGACCTAGTGACCAGGCACGCTACCTGATGACGTAAGACATACGAAACGTACGTCGAGGCGGTACCTGGTCACACTTTCTGTTTTACTTGTGACGCCATATCCGGGCGCTGTGGTCCTTCCGATCCCCCTGCTGGAACGCACGCTGAAGCCGCGGCTCTGCAGACGAAGTCTTTGCATCGGAAATTCCAACGGCCAGCGAAATTCAATATAATAGCTTCTATCCCAAGCGGGCAACCCCAGTGCCGGGTCGGGCACCACCTAATGTAAGGAGCCATTTGGCAGATTTGTTTTTTTTTACTTTATTTCATTTTCACATCTTGACAAACATAAAACTTTGCAGTTACATGTATTATACAGGCATTTACAGTTGTGTCTGTTTATAACTCCATAGTTTCTTATTCCTGTACTTTTGCGTATTAGTTATATAATGTTGCTATTACTTTCATTCTTACTCCCCATCATATGTCATTAAAACTTATCAAACAATCTATCATACTCTCTTCATTCATATTAGTGTCCAGTAGAGAGAAAAAAAAGAAAAAGAGAGAAAGAGAGAAAAAAAAAAAAAAAGGGATTTTGACAAGGTCTCTCCCGTCCTCCCTCCTCCCCCCTCCCTCTCATATCGTCCGCAGCAATAAGGACGACATCCTATAGTCTCTCCATTTTTGCCAAGTTTCGTTTATGTGATCTTTGGGATCCTCTTCCTTTATAATCCTCTCTTCCAGTGAACGCATATCATCCATTTCTATGATCCATTCCTCAATTGAGGGTGCTATATTGTTTTTCCATTTCCTTGCTATTACTGTTCTAGCTGCGGTTAAACAGTGTTTTAGTATCCCTTTTCTTATCTTTTTGATCGTACCTGGTATCATTGATAAAATAGCGATCTTTATTTCTGGTTGTATGTTTATATCTGTCATCTCGCTATATATCTTAAATATTTTTTCCCAGAATATGTACACCTTTGGGCATAAAAACCAGATATGTGACATAGTCCCGGTTGCTTTTTGACATCTCCAACAGGTGCTATCATTTTCTACATTAATTTTATACAGGTCAATTGGGCATTTGTACCATCTCACTAGTAGTTTGTAGTTTCTTTCCTGATGTCTATTGGATAGAGACATTTTGTGTGTTAGTAAAATTGCTTTGTCCCATTTCTCTCTGGGTATGGCCTCTTCCATCTCCTGTTCCCATTTTCTTACATATTTTAACTCTTGTGTGTTACTGTTTGAAATTAAATATTTATATATGTTGGAAAGATTATGTATGGGTCTTTGTTCTTGTAATAATAATGTTTCCAATGTTGTGGGTGTTCTGTCCAGTATTCCTGTTTTCTCAAGAGTATTTATATATTCCTGAAGCTGTCTGTGTTGTATCCATTTGTGTGTATGTTCTCTACCCATGTCTTCTAGTCGAATAAGTTTTTTGTTCTCCATTGTTTGTACTATTCTGATGTTGTCTTTTTTCTCCCATTTTAAAAAGGTTCTGGATTCATTTGCTGGGGGGAAATCGGGATTGCCGAAGAGGGGTGTCATTGGGCCTATATATGATGACCCTATTCCCCTTTTCATCAGTCCGTCCCATGTTTTCAGTGTTGCTTCAATCAAAAATGGCATTTCTTGTCTTAATGGTCTATTCTCTTTTTTTATCCATGGTAGTATTTTTAAATTTATATTCATAATTTCTTCCTCTAGTTCCACCCATTGTTTAGTTCCTTTATTATGAAACCAATCCAGAATCCTAGTGATCAGGGATGCCTTAAGGTATGTGGGTAAATCCGGAAGGGCCAAACCCCCGTCTTTTTTAGATCTTATAAGTGTTTCCCTGCTGACTCTTGCTGGTTTACCCGCCCAGATGAAGCTGCCTATCAGTTTTCGTAGAGTATTCAATATGTTTTTGAGGGGAAATATTGGAACTGTTTGGAATATATATAGTATTTTGGGAAGTATGTCCATTTTTATAATATTTATACGCCCTGTCCAAGAGAAAATTCCTTTGTTGTAGTTTTGAAGTAGTTTCGTTATTTTTTGTATTAGTGGGACATAGTTGTTTTCTTGGAGTTTTCTAATGTCATTGGGGATAAATATTCCTAGGTATTTAATAGTACTATTTTGCCATTTAAAAGAGAAATTCCTTTTAAGAGTATCAACAGTGTTTGTAGTAAGTGAAATGTTTAAGGCTTCCGTTTTATTATAATTAACTTTGAAGTTACTAACTTCAGCAAAGCGTTTGAATTCTTTTATTAGATTGGGTAGCGTCACTATGGGGTTTGTAATATATAATAATAGATCATCTGCGTATCCTGAAAGTTTATATTCCTGATCTTTTATTCTAATTCCTTGTATATCCTTATTTATCCGGATTGCTGTCATCAGATGTTCCATAGTTAAAACATATATCAGTGGGGATAAGGGACATCCCTGTCTGGTTCCATTTCGTATTGTTATCGTGTCTGATAATTCCCCATTTGCTCGAATTTTGGCCGTTGGATTCTGATATAGAACCAGAATCTTTTCTAATAATCTAGGGCCCAGTCCCCATTGTTTCAATGTCTCTTCAAAGAATCGCCATCCCACCCTGTCGAACGCTTTTTCAGCGTCTACTGCCAATAGACAGGATGGGATGGCGTGTCTTTTCGCATATTCGACTAATGTCAAAGTTTTAAAGGTGTTATCTCTCGCTTCCCTTCCCTCCACGAATCCTACTTGGTCTAAATGTATCGTTGTTGGTAGTTTAGGGGTAAGCCTATTGGCTATAACTTTAGCGTAGATTCGGAGATCTATATTCGTCAGGGAGATCGGTCTATAGTTTCCACATAGTGTATGGTCTTTATCGGGTTTGGGTATGAGAGATATATATGCCTGCATACTTTGTGATACAAATGGCTGAGCTATAGATACAGAGTTAAATGTGCGTTTTAAAACTGGGATAAGCAGGTCTTTGTATAATTTATAAAAGCGTGGGGTAAATCCGTCAGGCCCTGGGCTTTTACCTATTGTCAGTGAGTCTATTACTATTTGTATTTCCGTTTCTGAGAATTCATTCTCAAGTTGTTCTATATCGCTATCAGGTAGTGGTGGTATCGGGGTTTCTGTTATGTATTGTTTTACCTTTTGGTCAAGGTCGTCTAGGTTTTGTTTTGTTAGTCGGTTAGGTAGGTTATATAACCCAGAGTAAAATGTATGGAAAGTTTCCATAATCTTTTTGGGATCATACGTCAGTTCCCCTGAGTCTGTTTTAATTTTGGGAATTGATGTAGTTCTTGTTTGTTGTTTTAAAGCTCCAGCTAATATTTTACCTGGTTTATTCTCTTGATGGTAATATAGGGCGCGATTTTTGTCTCTAATTCGAAGTGATTGTTCATTCAATATCGTTCTCAACTCTACTCTTTTATCCGAGAGGACCATTAATGTTTCTCGTGTTGTATTCTGTTTATGGTGTTTCTCTAATGCCGAAATTTCTTGTATCAATTCTTTTAATCTATTGTTTTTCATTTTTTTTAATCTAGACCCATGTTTAATAAGGAGGCCCCTTATTATACATTTAAGGGCTTCCCATTGATTTGGGAGTGATGTATTATCTTCTATGTGGTCTGATGTAAAGTTCAATATCGCGGAAGCAATTTCAGTTCTACAGGATTCATCAAATAGTAAATTATCATTTAATTTCCATGTACCTCTAGGCATACTTTTATTTATTGTATCTATAGTTAGGTAGATGGGTGCATGGTCTGACCATATGAAATTCCCTATCTCGGGGGTAGAGGTTGTTGCAATCGCCGAGGAGTTTATCAAAAAGTAGTCCAGTCTATGGTATGTATCGTGTACCTGGGAGTAAAATGTATAGTCTTTTATACTTGGATTTGTTATTCTCCATATATCTATTAGTTGGTATTGTTCTAGTAGTTTTTTAAATGCTCTTTTCTCACTTTTCTTTTGAGGTCCTGTCTTTGATGTGGTATCCATATTTCGATCTAGAACAAAATTGAAGTCTCCTCCAATTATGATTGTCCCTTCTGCTTTAATCATCATCTTTGTTAGTAGTTGAATGCCTGTTTTAATTTGATCTATATTTGGTAGATAGATATTAATAAAAGTGTATATCTGTCCGTATATATTCAGCTTTAGCAATAGTGCTCTGCCCTCTCGACTTGTCCATTTTTCTAAAACCTGATGAGGTATTGAGTTATGAATTACTATTGAGACCCCTCTGGATTTTGAATATGGGTATGTATCGTGATACCAGTTGGGATATTGTCTATTTTGTATGTTTGGTAGTTGATTTGTACGGAAGTGCGTTTCCTGGAAGAGAATAATTCCTACATTTTGTTTCTGGAGAGAATATAAGATTTGTGATCTCTTAGATGCTACATTTAGTCCCCTTGTGTTGAAAGAACAAACTTTAATAGCTGTCATATTTCGACAATAGGGGGTCTAGAGGAGGGAAGAGGGAGAGAGCAAAAGGGGGGGGGGAGAGGGGAAGAGGGAGAGGAAGGAGAGAGAGAAAAGAAAAAGAAGAAAGAAGGAAGGCAGAAAGAAAAAAAAAAAAAAAAAAAAAAAAAAAAAAAAAGTTTAATATTTTTTATTCTTTTTTAAAAAAAGCTTCTCTTCTGTAGTTCACGTTCACTCGCACTAAGAGTCAAATGCTCTTTGGTGTTCTACTCACTTGAGATTAAAACTTTCATACTTTATCATTCTCTAAATGACTCGTTGAGTCTACCCTTACAATGTAAGTTCCCTATTTGGGGGTATATAGGGATTTCCTTAGGGTTAGGACGTGTCCCTGGTCTGGGAATAGTTTAGTTTAAATGATGTAGGATTTTAATGGGTATTTTAATCCTACATCTTATTTATCACCTTCATGAGCTATTATTATTGTGTTACTTATGTTTGTTCTCCTATCCTCTTCCCCTCCCCCTCCCCCCTCACCTTTGAGGTTATATTTGAAAGCCGACAGTTTATGTGGTATATATACGTCTTTTCCATTCTGTTATTCCATTATTACAGATTGGTATTTGGGTTGTTTCCCATGGATACAATGTGGTTTATTGGTGCATAATCTATACAGTTTATTTCCTCTGCTCTTCGTTGTGGGGATAGAGTGGGCAGAGAGAGAAGGAGAGAGAGAAGGGAGGAAAAGGAGAGGGAAAGGAGAAAAAAAAAAAAAAAAAAAAAATAAAAAACCTAGAGGAAAAAAAAGGGGAGGAAGTTTTCTCTCTCTCCTCCACCCCACCCACTCCCTCCCCTCCGCAGAGGGTCGTTTTTTTTGGAGGGCAGAGGAAGATTGAATCAATTGTATCCAATGGGAGCAAACCAATTTCCCAAAAGCCCACAGCTCATAAGTGTCCATTTTTCAGGTACATTACAGTTTATACATTTTTATCATATTTTCATTATATTCTGACATATTATATTTATAACTCTATGCATTTAATTTTGAGTCCCTGTTACCCCATTTTTCTCCCCAAAAAAAAAAAAAAAATTTTTTTTAATAATAATAAAAAAAAAAAAAAAAAAAAAATTTTTTTAAAAAACAAAAAAAATAATTTTTTTTTTTTTTTTATAATAATAAAAAAAAAAATTAAAAAATTTAAAAAATAAAAATTAAAGAGGGGGGAGCACCTAGGGGGGGAGGGGAGGCCAATTCTTTTGGAATCTCCCCAATCCCCCTGGTTCTCCTCCTTCGTTCCATTTCCCCCTCCTCTAGAGATGTGTGTGTAAGTAATAGATTATAAATTGTGTCTGGTGTGTCCGTGTCGTGTATATATAATATTAGTGTACAGGCATGTGATCGGTGTATCCCTTTCCCTTCTACCCTTCCCTCCCCGGTCCTATGTCCGCCCCCAAAAATGTGAGTCCTTGTGTAGATATGGTGAAGTTATGTGATGTGTTCCAAAAAAAAAAAAAAAAAAAAAAAAAAAAAATGTGCCCCTATTCATACTCAAATGATTCTGGTCTTTTCCCTGATCACTTCTAATATTAACATTATTTCCTCTTTATCTATTACATATCCGCAGTGTATATTGTGATGGTTACTGTTTGTACCCTATTCCTAAACCTCCCTCTTTTCTCCCTCCCCTCACCCTCCCATCTCCCCCTTCTCCGGAAAAAGAAGGAGAGGGGGAAAAAAAAAAAAAAAAAAAAAAAAAAGGGAGAAGGGGGGAAATTATGTATCTCTTTCCCTTCTCTTTCCCCCTCATTTCATTCTGAAGAGATTTAATATATCTGGGCCCACAAGGGCAGTTCTATCAGAGGGAGTCCCAAATGGTTGAGGAATTCTTGTAGATCTTCAATACTCCGAAACACCGTCTTCTGGCCTTCTTGGTACACTATTACTTGAAAGGGGGATCCCCATTTATAAAGGAATCCCTTCTCTCTCAATAGCTCCAGTAGTGGTTTCACCGCTCTTCTCTTATTTAATGTATGTTTAGATAGATCTTGTAAGAATATAAGTTGAGCTCCCTCATACTTGAATTCCCTTTGTGTTCTTGCTGCTATCATTATATTTTCTTTGGTTTGGAAAAAATGTATTCTACATATTATGTCTCTAGGTCTCGTTTGATTGGGATCTCTGGGTCCTTGAATTCTGTGTGCTCGATCGATCTCTATTGCTGTTGTCTCAGGTTGTTATAATAAAATATTAAATATATGTTGTAATATTTGTTTCAGATTCTCGGTGTCTACTGATTCTGGAAGTCCTCTTATTTTTATATTGTTACGTCTATTCTTATTCTCGAGTTCATCTGTTGATTCTCTTATTTGTTTTATTAATCGATCATGTTCTATTATTTTTTCTTCCAGGGTAAGTGTTTTCTGGTCGATCGTCAGGATTTTGGCATCTATGATATTCATATGCTCTTGGGTGTCTATTAAGGATACCTTCAATGAATTTGTTTGCTCTTTATATGTAGTCTCTAATCTATAGACATAATTATCCATATCCTCTTTAGTTGGTAGTGATTTTAAGTGTGTCTGTATGTCCCAGTTGGGATTGTTTGTTGATCTCGTTGTGTCCATTATGGGATATTGTGTACTCCCTATGGGGCTATTGTTGAGTGGGAGCTCTGGGCTCATACTAGGTGAAGCAAAATGCAATTCAGTGGAAGTCTCTGCGTCTTGCTGTGGCGATATTAATGGCTGTTTGAAAAACCCCTTTATATCTGAGTTCTGTGCAGAATGTGGCTTAATCTGATTTTTTGTTGTTCCACCTGTGGATCCTCTCTTTGTTTTCTGAGTGTGTGTACTTTTTGGTGGCATCCTTATAGAGTTTTTATCTGTTTCAAAGTAGTAGATGGAAAGCAAACAACCAAAAAAAAAAAAAAAAAAAAACCTTTTCCTCTCAAGAGAAGTGTATATTCCACTGATCATATATTCCATATATATATGGAATGTTGTTCTCTTGGGTAGTTGTAGGGGTCTTTCTTATAACTTTTTTAATCTGTTTGGTGGGGAGGTATCTCCCGGGTTGCACTATCTTCACCCCCAATTTAAATCCTTTTTTAGCCGTCCATTTTTCATTAGGTTAAACTTCCCCTTTTTTTCTTCTTTTTTTTTTTTTTCTTTCCCTTCAAAACTCTTTATTGTACTCTGTATTCTTTGTTAACTGTCAGCAAAGTTTATCAGATATACCAGGAATATCTTTAATGGATATTCTGTACAGTTATGTAATTATTTAACCCTTTTACGGTGAGGTCTTTCTCTCTACAGGAGGGTTATATTTGGGTGTTTTTCTGCTGGTTTCTGTAGGTCCCACTACAGTGTAAGTCCCACTAGAGTGACGTGACGTTTATGCCCTTAATACCCTTTATTATACAGTTATTCCTTTTCAATTTTTATGTCATAACACATATCCAAAGGGAAAAAGAAAAGGGAAAAAAACGGGGTTTTTTTGTCGGTCCCCTCCGCTTTACCTTTAGTCTGCAGGGTATATGAGATAGGGTACTTATCTGCTGGTTCCGTTAGTCCTGCACAGTCACTCTAGGGATTCCCTGTGGAGACCTCCGCTTCATGTAGTCTTCACAGCGGTGGTTGCTGCAACATTGATCTGTTGTATTACCTTTAGTCAGCACTCTGGGGACGTCTCGTTCCCATCACTGCAGATAAGAGATCGCTGGGAGCTTTTTCTGTCTCTCTTGGGATTATATCCCAGCGCTTTTCTTGGAGCCTTTTCACCGCTATTTGCGCTTACCGCCAGCCAGCAAGCTAAACTGCAGAGAGGTTGAAAAGATGTGTCCTTCAGCTGTGGTCAGAGCAGCATATCGTCGGCTTAGGGAGGGTAGGTGGGGATCATCTGTAGCTCATTGTGGTCAGCTGCAGGTGGTTTCCCAGACCTAGGAGGGGCTCCTTCGCTACACGTCCATCCTGTTCAATCCCCTTCCCCCCTCCACCTCGCAGATTTGTTTTTTAACATATTTTTAATAAAAGCAATATTACACTATATAGTATTCTTTTTGCCCTTTCATATACCCTATGTGAGTTGGAGTGGTGGAGATCGACCCAAGTACATATTACCTTCAAGTGAACAGGCACAATCCTGTACAAGTCTCCTTTGACCTACTTTTTAATTAAGGTGGTCAAGGGAATCTGGTAAGCAGACATTACTTATCAGCACTTCTCTTGGGTGTCGCATGCAATAATCAAGTGGTAGAGGTGTGCAATGTTTTTCTGGAAAATCAGCGTTACATTATCTTGCCATCTATGCTAAAAATTGGACTGTTGGATCATTTGTATCAAGTGTCACTTGATGAGTGGGATCGGTCGTCTATATTTATTTATGAACTTTCACTGTATATAATTTTTTTACACATGTGCTTGTATTCACATACATATAAATTGTTGTTGTTTTTTTCACAATGCAATTGCAGCATTACCAATTGATTAGATGATTTCTCTTGTGTGCAGCAACAGGTGATTGGATTTTATCACTTTGTGTTCACAAATATACTATCACATGTTTTATTCATTTGTGCACTTTATATGCATAGCCTTTTAGTGCTATAAAATATAATTTGTCTGCAGCATATTATTGTATCACTAAAACCTCTTTTTGTACACCCTATATCACAAACGTTTGTGTCTTCAAATATTAGTTTTTAGTTTTTTTTTTTTCTCCTGAGAAACCCTAAACTCAGCAATGAGAGACTGTTAAATATTAACTAATTAGCGCCCAGAGGCGGCTCTTTAATTAGGCATATTAGGCGGTCGCCTTAGGCCTCGCCCCCAGAAGGGCTTCGCGCTCGTGGCCGCCTAATTTGCCTCAGGAGTGGAAGGAATTCAATGAAGGAAATATGGGTCAGAGTGCCCAAGCAAGCCGGCAGGGTGAGCGGGCGGCCGGCGCTGCACACAGACTGACCTGACGGCGCGGCCGCCTGTCTGAGCTGAGGACCGCGGATGAGGGAGGAGAACATACTATATACAACATTGCCGCTGTCACCGCTGTGTCCAATAGCAGGAGCCGCGGCGCCGTTCTCCTGGTCTTTCCCCCAACGTCGGCGGCCCCAGTGCATGGCGGGAGTTGTAGTTCTCCACAGCACAGACACCCAGACTTCTGGTGCCTGTGCTCTGCAGAAACTACAACTCCCAGATTGCACTGCAGGGCACTCAGAGAGAACATCACGTGCTTGCTGCCTTTAGTATGGGACCGCGAGGAGCAGGCAGGTAAATCTCTTACTACATGCTACCCTGTCTGTCTATGGTCTCATCATGGGCCACAGTGGCAGCATTATTTGGGCACAGTGGTGGCATTGGATGTGGCACAGTGGCAGAATTTGATGGGGCACAGTGGCAGAATTTGATGTGGCAGAATTTGATGGGGCACAGTGGCTGCGTTTGATGGCACAATGGTGGCATTTGGGCACAGTGGCGGCATTTGATGGAGCACAGTGGCTGTGTTTGGGGCACAGTGGCAGAATTTGATGGGCACAGTGGTGGCATTTGATGGGGCACAGTGGCAGGTTTGATGGGCACAGTGGCGGCATTTGATGGGCACAGTGGCGGCATTTGAAAAAGTAGTGGCTGCGTTTGATGGGGCACAGTGGCTGCGTTTGGCACAATGGTGGCATTTGGGCACAGTGGCGGCATTTGATGGAGCACAGTGGCTGCGTTTGGGGCACAGTGGCTGCATTTGATGGGCACAGTAGCAGAATTTGATGGGGCACAGTGGCAGTGTTTGATGGGCACAGCGGCAGCATTTGATGCGCACAGAGGCTGTGTTTGGAGCAGTGGCTGCGTTTGATGGGGCACAGTGGCTGCGTTTGGCACAATGGCGGTATTTGGGCACAGTGGCTGCGTTTGGAGCACAGTGGCAGAATTTGATGGGCACAGTGGCAGAATTTGATAGGGCACAGTGGCAGAATTTGATAGGGCACAGTGGCTGCGTTTGATGGGGCACAGTGGCAGAATCTGGGGCACAGTGGCAGAATCTGATGGGGCACAGTGGCTGTGTTTGATGGGCCACAGTGTGAGTGTTTGATGGGCACAGTGTCAGTGTTTGTTGGGCACAGTGGCTGCATTTGATGGGCACAGTGGTGGCATTTGATGGGGCACAATGGCAGATTGTGGCAGAATTTTATGGGCACAGTGGTGGCATTTGATGGGGCACAGTGGCATCATTTTATGGACACAGTGGCATCATTTGATGGGCACAGTGGCTGCGTTTGATGGGCACAGTGGTAGCATTCGAATGGGCACAGTGGTAGCATTTGATGGGGCACAGTGAGGCTGCATTTGATGGGCACAGTGGCTGCATTTGATGGGGCACAGTGGCTGCATTTGATGGGGTACAGTGGCGGCGTTTCATGGGGCACAGTGGCTGCAATTGATGGGCACAGTAGCTGCGTTTGATGGGGCACAGTGGCAGAATTTGATGGGCATAGTGGCTGAGTTTGGGCATAGTGGCTGCGTTTGATGGGCACAGTGGTAGCATTTGATGGGGCACAGTGAGGCTGCATTTGATGGGCACAGTAGCTGCGTTTGATGGGGCACAGTGGCAGAATTAGATGGGCATAGTGGCTGAGTTTGGGCATAGTGGCTGCGTTTGATGGGCACAGTGGTAGCATTTGATGGGGCACAGTGAGGCTGAATTTGATGGGCACAGTGGTTGCATTTAAAGAGCACAGTGGCTGCGTTTGATGGGCACAGTGGCTGCAATTGATGGGCACAGTAGTTGCGTTTGATGGGCACATTGGCAGAATTTGATGGGGCACATTGGCAGAATTTGGGGCACAGTGGCTGCGTTTGATGGGCACAGTGGCTGTGTTTGATGGGCACACTTAGGCTGCAATTGATGTTTTTTTTTTCCTGAATTTTTCAGTTTGTTTGCGCCTCCCCCAAAATTTTGAGCACCAGCTGCCACTGGATGGGATCATCATTTTGCTGCATCTCCTTACTTGTTGAATGACAGGCTGAAAGCATGTACATTCCAGTGTGGGCTTCGAGGAAGGCCATTGAATGAGGTTGGCTGTCGTTCAAACTGGACTTATTTATCATGCTGCAGTTCTGCTTTCAAAATGATCTTTAGGCAAACCGCTATTCACACACATGTGAAATGTTTCATCTACCAAAAGATTTATAATTCTGTGCTGCGATTTCTGTGATTCATATTCCTCTGCCAGACAGTACAGCCAGAATGGTGCACCACCTTCTCTATTACAGTTAAGTAATACAGCAGTGTTTTTTATCTTTTCCCTAAACCTGCTGATAATGAAGAAGCATTACACTGATAAGTTATCAATTATGCTCCTTCTGTTGTTATCATGGCCGCGCAGTCTCTGACCATCGCCTGTATCATTGTCTGCACACAGTCTCTGACCGTCTCCTGTATCATTGTCTGCACACAGTCTTTGACCGTCTCCTGTATCATTGTCTGCACACAGTCTCTGACCGTCTCCTGTATCGTTGTCTGCACAGTCTCTGACCATCGCCTGTATCATTGTCTGCACACAGTCTCTGACCGTCTCCTGTATCATTGTCTGCACAGTCTCTGACCATCGCCTGTATCATTGTCTGCACACAGTCTCTGACCGTCTCCTGTATCATTGTCTGCACACAGTCTCTGACCGTCTCCTGTATCATTGTCTGCAAACAGTCTCTGACCATCGCCTGTATCATTGTCTGCACAGTCTCTGACCATCGCCTGTATCATTGTCTGCACAGTCTCTGACCATCTCCTGTATCATTGTCCGCACACAGTCTCTGACCGTCTCCTGTATCATTGTCTGAATAGTCACTGACCGTCTCCTGTATCATTGTCCGCACCCAGTCTCTGACCGTCTCCTGCATCTTTGTGGCGTGAGTGGGGCCTCATGTCTAAGTTTTGCCTAAGGCCTCACAAAGTCTAGAGCCGCCTCTGTTAGCGCCCTTGCAACACGTACACATTTTGGGAGAATTTAACTAAATATCTTTCTTATGCGGATAGGCTCCCAAAAAGTCCCACAAATGTGGTATCCCCGTACTCAGGAGAAGCAGCACAATGTATTTTGGGGTGTAATTCCACATATGCCCATGGCATTTGTGGGCAATATATCATTTAGTGAAAACTTTGGGCAAAAAAAAAAAAGTTTGTAATATTCCCGCAACATGTGGCAAAATATAAAATATTCCATGGAATCAACATGCCTCTCAGCAAATAGCTTGGGGTGTCTACTTTCCAAAATGGGGCCATTTGGGGGGGTTTTGTGCTATTTTGGCATTTTATGGCCTTCGAAACTGTGATAGGTAGTGAGGAGTGAAATCAAAAATTTGCACCCTTAGAAATCCTGAAGGCGGTGCTTGGGTTTCGGGGCCCCGTGCGCGGCTAGGCTCCCAAAAAGTCCCACACATGTGGTATCCCCATACTCAGGAGAAGCAGCAAAATGTATTTTGGGGTGCATCTCCACATATAACCATGGCATGTGTGAGCAATATATCATTTAGTGACAACTTTTTGAAAAAAAAATTTTTTTTTTTTTTTTTTATTCAATCACTTGGGACTAAAAAAAAAAAAATATTCAATGGGCTCAACATGCCTCTCAGCAAATAGCTTGGGGTGTCTACTTTCCAAAATGGGGTCATTTGGGGGGGGGTTTGTACTTCCCTGCCATTTTAGCACCTCAAGAAATGAGATAGGCAGTCATAAATTAAAAGCGGTGTAAATTCCAGAAAATGTACTCTAGTTTGTAGACGCTATAACTTTTGCGCAAACCAATAAATATACGCTTATTGGCATTTTTTTTACTAAAGACATGTGGCTGAATACATTTTGGCCCAAATGTTTGACTAAAATTGAGTTTATTCGATTTTTCTTATAACAAAAAGTAGAAAATATCTTTTTTTTTCAAAATTTGCGGTCTTTTTGCGTTTATAGCGCAACAAATAAAAATCACAGAGGCAATCAAATACCATCAAAAGAAAGCTCTATTTGTGGGAAGAAAAGGACGCAAATTTCGTTTGGTTACAACATTGCATGACCGCGCAATTACCAGTTAAAGCAGTGCAGTGCGAAATTGAAAAAAGACCTCTGGTCCTTAAGCTGACAATTGGTCCGGGGCTGAAGTGGTTAAATAATAATTATTTTGCTGACAATATCACCGCAAGAAGCAGTTACTTACCTAGAAAAGAATGATATCTGTATTCGATTGTTTATGTAAAAGCAGCAGGCTGGTAGCAGAAATGGAAACATTTTATCTCTGATCTGTTAGGAATTGTATGCATTGTATGCATTGTATAGATTTGGCAGAGCCGAGCGCTGGAGCCATAGCAACCGATCAACCAATCACAGATCTTCCTAGAAATTTCAAACTGATGCAGGAGAAATGTTGTGGCAGTTGAAGTTGCCTAGCAACATAACTGATGACCTCACAGTGCAGGTCACATGGCCAATGACACTACAGTTCAGCTGCACCTGAGTTAGCCAGTCAGTCTACGGATTGAAGGTAAGCCTGAAGGTTGTGTTCTATTGAGCTCCAAGAGAAATTAGATTTTTTTGGAGAATGAACCGTATCATTAAAAAAAATGTAATCTGTTCCTCAATTAATCATCAAAGGGGAACCTACAGAGATCAGACAGGGAATGAAAACAAAGCCCAACCTTAACACAGATTCTTCCCAAACTGCCCATCAGAATCCCCTCCCTGAGGGCAAACGTCGGACATTTTTTGGCCAGGTTGGGGCTCATGTCCGGCGTCTTTTTCCGCCGTGGCAAAAAGAACAAAGCGCGTAGGGATCCAAAAGATACATTTATGATCCATTATATTTAGAAGTATTGCATTGTATCTTCTTATTGGTAAACAATAGATTATATATCCCCCCTATTGGTGACCAGTGGCTTATATTCCACACCATCACTGTGTATCCAAAAAGGATATAAAATGTATTTGTGTGTAGTGCTGTATGATGGAGTAGTTATCAGACTATCACAGCACTGACACATGGGAATGAATGGGGATTACGTCTCATAGTCAACAGGTTGAAGTTTATCTATAGACACAGGTGCACTGTGAGGTCATCAGTTATGTTGCTAGGCAACTGCAACTGCCACAACATTTCTCCTGCATCAGTTTGACATTTCTAGGAAGATCTGTGATTGGCTGATCGGTTGCTATGGCTCCAACACTCGGCTCTGCCAAACGCATACAATTCCTAACAGATCAGAGATAAAAGTTTATCTATAGACACAGGCAGTGCCGATCCTGACCTCCCTGGGGCCCTAAGCAAAATTCTGCTAAGGGGCCCTCTACCTGACCCATGATGCCGTGAGCATAGGTCCCCAGAGAGCCTCCCTCCTTACATTAGGGTCCTCAGAGAGCCTCCCCTTACGTCAGGGCCCCTAGAAAGCCTCCCATTACGTCAGGGTCCCCAGAGGGCTCCCCTTACATCAGTGTCCTCAGAGAGCCCCTCCTTACATCAGGGTCCCCAGAGAGCCTCCCCCTACATCAGGATCCCCAGAGAGACTTCCTTAAATCCTCACCGCGCCAATCATTGCAGCCTCACCGTGCCCATTATTGCAGCCTCACCGTGTTAATAATTGCCACCTCACCGTGCCCATCATTGCAGCCTTAGTGTGCCCATCACTGCCGCCTCACCGTGTCCATCATTGCCACCTCACTGTGTCAATCATTAAAGCCTTACCATGCCAATCATTGCAGCCTCACCGTGCCCATCACTGCCACCTCACCATGGCAATCATTGCAGCCTTACCATGCTTATCATTGCAGCCTCACCATGTTAATAATTGCCACCTCACCGTGCCCATCATTGCCATCTCACCATGCCAATCATTGCAGCCTTACCATGCTTATCATTGCAGCCTTACCATGCTTTTCATTGCAGCCTCGCCATGTTAATTGCCACCTCACCATGCCAATCATTGCCGCCTCACCATGCCAATCACTGCCGCCTCACCATGCCAATCATTGCAGCCTTACTGTGCCCATCATTATTGCAGCCTAATGGTGCCCATCATTGCAGTCTTACTGTGGCAATCAATGTAGCCTCACCAGTCAGTGCCAGTGGATTACGCACAGCAGGCATCTCCCGCTGTGTCACGGAGCTCAATGTGAAATGTTATGCCGCACTATGACAAAAGTCCCACCCTCCTTCTAGACCAGCTCGTGTGATAGACAGAACACTGTATCTATCACACGAGCTGGTCTAGGAGGAGGGCGGGATCTTTGTCATAGCGCTGGCCGAAGGTTTCAGTCAGCTCTGAGACACAGCGGTCTTCTGACTCCCGCTGTGTGACAAGAGGAGGAGGGGGAGGAGGAGATTGGAGCTCGGGAAGCAGAGCCGATCCGCCCTTGGGGGGGCCCCCCACAGCGGCGGGGCCCTATGCATCTTGCATAGTGAGTGTATAGGGCGGATCGGCTCTGGACACAGGTGTCCGTTTAAGAAGCAGTGATCACAGCACATAAATAGTTTATGAACAAGAGATAATTGGGGGAGAAGTGTTTGAACTTGTTCTCCCGCCGATTATCTCCACACATGGAGAATCCTCATAGAATGACACAGTAACGACCAGTTTATGAAGCTGCGATCTGAGTGCTTCACTGGCGATCTGTGTCAGAATTCACAGTCCCCGATTCACCAGCTCAGAGGTGGAGAATCGGGGAGTGAAGAGGGAATGTGGGGGGATCTGAGGAGGAAAGAGGAAGATAATTAACTTCCTTGTGCCTCGTTCAGACCCCCCCAACACTGTAACCATGTCCCCCTATTTTATATATATATATATATATATATATATATATATATGTGTATATATATGTGTGTGTGTGTGTGTGTGTGTATATATATATATATATATATATATATATATATATATATATATATATATATATATATATATATGTATATATATATACATGTATATATATGTGTGTGTATATACACATATATATAATGTGTGTGTATATACATGTATATATTATGTAGGGGGACTCTTTATTTTATTAACATTAAATCACACCGTCTGTCCGTGTATTGAGCGGTGATAATCTATCACTGCTTAATAAACTGACATCTCTGTGTTTCTGTGAATTTCTGGTGCTGTAATCTCGTAAAGTCTCACGAGATTCCAGTATCAGGGGCCGTTCTCCAGTGAAGAGAAGAGAGAAGAAGAGAGAGAAGAGAGAAGAAGAAGAGAAGAGAAGAGAGAGAAGAGAAGAGAAGAAGAAGAAGAAGACAGAGAGAGAAGAAGAAGAAGAAGAAGAAGAGAAGAAGAGAAGAAAGAAGAAGAGAGAGAGAGAAGAAGAAGAGAGAGAGAAGAAGAAGAAGAGAAGAGAAGAGAAGAAGAAGAAGAAGAAGAAGAAGAAGAAGAGAAGAGAAGAGACAGAAGAAGAGAAGAAGAGAAGAAGAAGAGAAGAAGACAGAAGAGAAAGAAGAGAAGAAGAAGAGAGAGAGAGAAGAGAGAGAGAAGAGACAGAAGAGAGAAGAGAGAGAGAAGAGAGAAGAAAGAACAGAAGAGAGAGAGAGAAGAAGAGACAGAAGAAGAAGAAGAGAAGAGAGAGAAGAAGAAGAGAGAGAGAAGAGAGAGAAGAGAAGAGAAGAAGAAGAGAGAAGAGAAGAAGAAGAAAGAGAGAAGAGAAGAGAGACAGAAGAGAAAGAGAGAAGAGAGAGAAGAAGAAGAGAGAGAGAGAGAGAAGAGAGAGAAGAGAAGAAGAGAGAGAAGAAGACAGAAGAGAGACAGAAGAGAAGAGACAGAAGAGAAGAGAGAAGAGAGAAGAAGAAGAGAAGAGAAAGAAGAGAGAGAAGAGAAGAAGAGAAGAGAGAAAGAGAAGAAGAAGAGAGACAGAAAGAGAAGAGAAGAAGAAGAGGAGAAGAAAAGAGAGAAGAAGAAGAAGAAGAAGAGAAGAGGACCGAAGAAGAAGAAGAGAGAGAGAAGAGAAGAAGAGAAGAAGAGAAGAAGAGAGACAGAAGAGGACGAAGAGAGAGAGAAGAAGAGAGAAGAAGAGAAGAAGAGAGAAGAAGAAGAGAGAAGAGGAGAAGAGAGAAGAAGAGAAAGAAAGAAGAGAAGAAGAGAAGACAGAAGAGAAGAAGAGAAAGAGAAGAGAAGAAAGAAGAAGAGAAGAGAAGAGAGAGAGAGAGAGAGAAGAGAGAAGAGACAGAGAGAGAAGAAGAAGAGAGAAGAAGAGAAGAAGAAGAAGAAGAGAAGAAGAAGAGAGAGAGAGAAGAAGAG
This sequence comes from Lithobates sylvaticus, assembly GCA_028564925.1. NCBI lineage: Eukaryota > Metazoa > Chordata > Amphibia > Anura > Ranidae > Lithobates > Lithobates sylvaticus. The sequence continues at coordinate 652,752,838 of CM053026.1, forward strand.
AAGAAGAAGAGAGAAAAGAAGAAGAAGAAGAGAAGAGACAGAGAGAAGAAGAGAAGAGACAGAAGAGAGAAGAAGAAGAAGAAGAGAAGAGAGAGAGAGAAGAAGAGAAGAGAGAGAGAGAGAGAGAAGAGAGAAGAGAGAAGAAAGAGAAGAGAGAAGAAGAGAAGAAGAGAGAAGAAGAAAGAGAAGAAGAGAGAGAAGAGAAGAAGAAGAGAGAGAGAGAGAAGAGAGAGAAGAGACAGAGAGAGAGAGAGAGAGAAGAGAGAAGAAGAGAAGAGAAGAAGAGAGAAGAAGAAGAAGAAGAAGAGAAGAAGAGAGAGAGAAGAAGAGAAGAAGAGACAGAAGAAGAAGAGAAGAGAGAAGAGAAGAGAGAGAAAGAAGAGACCGAAGAGAGAGAAGAGAAGAGAGAAGAAGAAAGAGAAGAAGAGAAGAAGAGAGAAGAGAGAAAGAGAGAAGAGAGAAGAGAAGAAAGAAGAAGAGAGAGAACAAGAGAAGAAGAAGAGAGAGAAGAGAGAAAGAGAACAGAAGAGAGAGAGAGAGAAGAGAAGAGAAGAGAGAGAGAAGAAGAAGAAGAAGAAGAAGAAAGAAAGAAAGAGAGAAAGAAGAAGAGAAGAAGAGAGAGAAGAAGAGAGAAGAGAGAAGAAGAGAGAAGAGAAGAGAAGAAGAAGAGAGAGACAGAGAGAAGAGAAGAGAGAAGAGAGAGAAGAAAGAGAAGAAAAGAAAGAGGAAAGAAGAGAGAGAAGAAGAAGAGAGACAGAAGAGAGAAGAGAGACAGAAGAGAGAGAAGAGAGACAGAAGAAGACAGAAGAAGAAGAGAGAAGAGAAGAAGAGAAAGAGAAGAAGAAGAGAGAAGAGAGAGAGAAGAAGAGAAGAGAAGAAGAAGAGAGAGAAGAAGAGAAGAAGAAGAGAGAGAAGAGAAAGAGAAGAGAGAAGAAGAAGAGAAGAGAGAGAAGAAGAGAGAAAGAGAGAGAAGAGAAAGAAGAGAAGAAGAGAAGAGAAGAGAGAAGAGAAGAGAAGAAGAGAAGAAGAAGAAGAAGAGAGAGAAGAGAGAAGAGAGAAGAGAGAGAAGAGAAGAGAAGAAGAAAGAAGAGAGAAGAGAGAGAAGAAGAAAGAGAGAGAAGAAGAGAAGAAGAGAAGAGAGAAAGAGAAGAGAAGAGAGAGAAGAAGAAGAAGAAGAAGAGAAGAGAAGAGAAGAAGAGAGAAGAAGAGAAAGAGAAGAAGAGAAGAAGAGAAGAAGAGAGAGAAGAAGAAGAGAGAAGAGAGAAGAAAGAAGAGAAGAGAGAAGAGAGAGAAGAGAAGAAGAGAAGAGAAGAGACAGAAGAGAGAGAAGAGAGAAGAGAGAGAAGAGAGAGAGAGAGAGAAGAAGAGAGAGAAGAGAGAGAAGAGAGAGAAGAAGAAGAGAGAAGAAGACAGAAGAAGAAGAAGAAGAGAGAGAGAGAAGAAGAAGAAGAGAGAGAAGAAGAGAGAGAAGAAGAAGAAGAGAAGAGAGAAGAAGAAGAGAGAGAGAAGAGAAGACAAGAGAGACAGAAGAGGAAGAAGAGAGAAGAGAAGAGAGAGAGAAGAGAAAGAAGAGAAGAGAGAAGAGAAGAGAGAAGAAAGAAGAGAGAAGAGAAGAGAGAAGAAGAGACAGAAGAGAAGAAGAGAGAGAAGAGAAGAAGAAGAAGAAGAGAGAAGAAGAGAAGAGAAGAAGAAGAGAAAGAGAGAGAGAGAAGAGAAGAGAGAAGAGAAGAAGAAGAGAGAGAGAAGAGAAGAAGAGAAGAAGAAGAGAGAGAGAAAGAAGAGAAGAGAAGAGAAGAGAGAAGAAGAAGAAGAGAGAGAGAAAGAAGAGAGAGAAGAGAAGAAGAAGAGAAGAGAGAAGAAGAAAGAGAGAAGAGAGAAGAGAAGAAGAGAAGAGAAGAGAAGAGAAGAAGAGAAGAAGAGAAAGAAGAAAGAAGAGAAGAAGAGAGAGAGAAGAGAAGAAGAGAGAAGAGAAGAGAAGAAGAGAGAAGAAGAGAGAAGAGAGAGAAGAGAGAAGAAGAGAGAGAAGAAGAAGAGAAGAGAGAGAGAAGAAGAAGAGAGAAGAGAGAAGAAGAGAAGAGAGAGAAGAAGAAGAGACAGAAGAGAAGAAGAGAAGAAGAGAGAGAAGAAGAGAAGAAGAGAAGAAGAGAGAAGAAGAGAAGAAGAAGAGAAGAAGAGAGAAGAAGAAGAAGAGAAGAAGAAGAGAAGAGAAGAGAAGAGAAGAGAAGAAGAGAAGAGAGAGAAGAAGAGAGAAGAAGAAGAGAGAAGAGAAGAAGAGAGAAGAAGAGAAGAGAAGAGAAGAGAAAGAAGAGGACAGAAGAGGAGAAGAAGAAGAGAGAAGAGAAGAGAAGGAGAGAAGAGAGAAAAGAGAAGAGAGAGAGAAGAAGAGAGAAGAAGAAAGAAAGAGAGAAGAGAAGAAGAGAGAGAAGAGAAGAGAAGAGAGAGAAGAGAGAAGAAGAAGAGAAGAAGAAGAAGAGAGAAGAGAGAAGAGAGAGAGAGAGAGAGAAGAGAAGAAGACAGAAGAGAGAGAAGAGACAGAAGAAGAGAGAGAGAGAGAAGAGAAGAAGAGAAGAGAGAAGAAGAGAAGAAGAGAAGAGAAGAGAGAAGAAGAAGAGAAGAGAGAGAAGAAGAGAAGAGAAGAGAAGAGAGAGAGAAGAGAAAAGAAGAGAAGAGAAGAGAGAAGACAAGAGAAGAAGAGAAGAAGAGAGAGAGAAGAGAAGAAGAAGAGAGAGAGAAGAAGAGAAGAAGAGAAGAGAGAGAGAGAGAAAAAGAGAGAGAGACAGAAGAGAAGAGAGAAGAAGAGAGAAGAAGAGAGAAGAGAAAGAAGAGAGAGAGAAGAAGAAGAGAAGAGAAGAGAGAGAGAGAGAAGAAGAGAGAGAGAAAGAAGAAGAGAGACAGAAGAGAGACCGAAGAAGACAGAAGAGAGAGAGAAGAAGAGAAGAGACAGAGAGAAGAGAAGAAGAAGAAGAGAAGAAGAAGAAGAAGAGAAGAGACAGAAGAGAGAAGAAGAAGAGAGAAGAAGAGAAGAGACAGAAGAGAAGAGAAGAAGAAGAAGAAGAGAGAAGAAGAGAAGAGAGAGACAGAAGAGAAGAAGAAAGAGAAGAAGAAGAAGAGAAGAAGAGAAGAGAAGAGAAGAGAGAAGAGAGAGAAGAGAAGAGAAGAGAGAAGAAGAAGAAGAAGAAGAAAGAAGAAGAGAAGAGAAAGAGAGAGAGAAGACAAGAAGAAGAAGACAAAGAGAGAGAGAAGAGAGAGAAGAGAGACAGAAGAGAACAGAAGAGAGAAGAGAAGAAGAGAAGAAGAAGAGAGAAGAGAAGAGAGAGAGAAGAGAAGAGAAGAGAGAAGAGAGAAGAGAAGAGAGAGAGAGAAGAAGAAGACAGAAGACAGAAGAAGAGAAGAGAGAGAGAAGAAGAGAAGAGAAGAAAGAAGAGAGACAGAAGAGAAGAGAAGAGAAGAAGAGAAGAGAAGAGAGAGAAGAGAAGAAGAGACAGAAGAGAAGAAGAGAGAAGAGAAGAGAAGAAGAAAAGAAGAGACAGAAGAGAAGAAGAGAGAAGAGAAGAGAGAGAAGAGAGAGAAGAGAGAAGAGAAGAGAGAAGAAAGAGAAGAAGAGAAGAGAGAGAAGAGAGAGAAGAGAGAGAAGAAGAAGAGAAGAGAAGAAGAAGAGAAGAGAGAAGAAGAGAGAAGAGAAGAAGAAGAAAGAAGAGAAGAAGAAGAAGAGACAGAAGAGAAAGAAGAGAGAGAGAGAGAAGAGAAGAAGAGAGAGAAGAAGAGAGAAGAGAGAAGAGAAGAAGAGAAGAGAGAAGAGACAGAAGAAGAAGAAGAGAAGAAGACAGAAGAGAGAGAAGAGAAGAGAAGAGAAGAAGAAGAAGAGAGAAGAGAAGAAGAAGAAGAAGAAGAGAAGAAGAGAAAAGAAGAAAGAAGAAGAAGAAGAAGAAGAAGAGAGAAGAGAAAGAAGAAGAGAAGAAGAAAGAGAAGAGAAGAAGAAAAGAAGAAAAGAGAAGAGAGAAAGAGAAGAGAGAGAAGAAGAGAAGAAGAGAGAAAGAGAAGAGAAGAGAGAAGAAGAAGAGAAAGAGAGAAGAAGAAGAAGAGAGAGAGAGAAGAGAAGAAGAGACAGAAGAGAGAGAGAAGAGAAGAAAGAAGAAGAAGAAGAAAGAGAAGAGAGAGAGAAGAAAGAAGAAGAAGAGAAGAGAGAGAAGAGAGAGAAGAGAAGAGAAGAAGAGAAGAAGAGAGAGAAGAAGAGAAAGAAGAGAGAGAAGAAGAAGAAGAGAAGAAGAAGAGAAGAGAAGAAGACAAAGAGAAAGAGAGAAGAAGAAGAAGAGAAGAGAAGAGAGAGAGAGAAGAAGAAGAGAAAGAAGAAGAGAAGAGAGAAGAGAAGAGAAGAGAGAAGAAGAAGAGAAGAAGAAGAAGAGAAGAAGAGAAGAGAGAAGAGAAGAGAGAGAGAAGAGAAGAAGAGAGAGAGAGAAGAGAAGAAGAAGAAGAGAGAAGAACAGAGAGAAGAGAGAAGAGAGAAGAGAAGAAGAAGAAGAAGAGAGAGAGAAGAAGAAGAGAAGAGAGAGAGAAGAGAAGAGAAGAAGAGAGAAGAAGAAGAAGAAGAAGAGAGAGAAGAGAAGAAGAGGAAGAAGAGAAGAGAAGAGAAAGAGAAGAGAGAGAAGAGAAGAAGAAGAAGAGAGAAGAAGAAGAAGAAGAAGAAGAGAAGAGAAGAGAAGAGAAGAAGAAGAAGAAGAGAAGAGAGAGAGAAGAAGAGAAGAGAAGAGAGAGAAGAGAGAAGAAGAGAGAAGAGAGAAGACAGAAGAGAAGAAGAAGAGAGAGAGAAGAGAGAGAGAAGAGAGAGAAGAGAAGAAGAAGAAGAGAAGAGAGAAGAAGAAGAGAAGAAGAGAGAGAGAGAAGAAGAGAAGAAAGAAGAAGAGAGAGAGAAGAGAAAAGAAGAAGAAGAAAAAGAGAGAAGAAAGAAGACAGAGAAGAGAAGAAGAAGAAGAAGAGAAGAGAGAAGAAGAAGAGAGAGAAGAGAAGAGAAGAAGAGAAGAAGAAGAGAAGAGAGAGAGAGAGAGAAGAAGAGAAGAAGAAGAAGAAGAAGAAGAGAGAGAGAGAGAAGAGAGAAGAGAGAGAGAAGAGAGAAGAAGAGAGAGAAGAAGAAGAAAGAAGAGAGAGAGAAGAAGAAGAAGAAAGAAAGAGAAAGAAGAGAGAAGAAGAGAAGAAGAAGAAGAAGAGAGAAGAGAAGAAGAAGAAGAGAAGAGAAGAAGAAGAGAAGAGAAGAAGAAGAAGAAGAAGAAGAGAGAAGAGAGAGAAGAGAGAAGAAGAGAGAAGAGAAGAGAAGAGAGAGAAAAGAAGAGAAGAGAGAGAAGAAGAGAGAAGAAGAGAGAGAAGAGAAGAGAAGAGAAAGAAGAAAGAAGAGAGAAGAAAGAGAAGAAGAGAAGAAAGACAGAAGAAGAGAAGAAGAAGAGAAGAGAAGAAGAGAGAAGAAGAGAAGAGAGAGAAGAAGAAGAGAGAAGAAGAAGAAGAAAGAGAGAGAAGAGAAGAGAAGAAAGAAGAAGAAGAAGAGAAGAGAAAGAAGAGAGAGAAGAGAGAGAAGAAGAGAAGAAGAGAAGAAGAAGAGAGAGAGAGAGAAGAGAGAGAGAAAGAAGAAGAGAAGAAGAGAGAGAGAGAAGAAGAGAGAGAAGAGAGAGAAGAGAAGAAGAGAGAGAAGAGAAGAAGAGAGAAGAAGAAGAGAGAAGAGAGAAGAAGAAGAAGAGAAGAGAGAGAAGAGAGAAGAAGAAGAGAAGAGAGAGAGAAAAAGAAGAAGAAGAGAAGAGAAAGAAGAAGAGAGAAGAAGAGAGAAGAGAGAAGAAGAGAGAAGAGAAGAAGAAGAGAAGACAGAAGAAGAGAGAAAGAAGAGAAGAAGAAGAAGAAAGAGAAGAGAGAAGAGAGAAGAAGAGAGAGAAGAGAGAAGAGAAGAGAGAAGAGAAGAAGAGAAGAGAAGAGAAGAGAGAAGAAGAAGAAGAGAAGAGAGAGAGAGAGAAAAGAGACAGAAGAGAGAGAAGAGAGAAGAGAAGAGAGAAGAAGAAGAAGAGAGAGAGAGAGAAGAAGAAGAAGAAGAAAGAAGAAGAGAAGAAGAGAAAGAAGAGAAGAAGAAGAGAGAAGAAGAGAGAGAGAGAAGAGAGAAGAAGAAGAAGAAGAAGAAGAGAAGAGAAGAAGAAGAAGAAGAAGAAAGAAAGAGAGAGAAGAAAGAAGAGAGAAGAGAAGAAGAGAGAGAAGAGAGAGAAGAAAGAGAAGAGAAGAAGAGAGAGAAGAGAAGAAGAAGAGAAGAGAGAGAGAGAAGAAGAGAAGAAGAGAAAAGAGAGAGAAGAGAGAGAAGAGAAGAGAAGAGAAGAAGAGAGAAGAAGAGAGAGAGAAGAGAGAAGAGAAGAGAGAAGAGAAGAGAAGAGAGAGAGAAGAGAAAGAAGAGAGAGAAGAGAAGAGAAGAAGAGAAGAGAAGAGAAGAAGAGAGAAGAAGAAGAAGAGAAGAGAAGAGAAGAAAGAAGAGAGAGAAGAAGGAAGAAGAGAAGAAGAGAGAGAAGAGAAGAAGAGAGAAGAAGAGAAGAGAGAAGAAGAAGAGAAAGAAGAGAAGAAAGAAGAAGAGAAGAAGAAGAGAAGAAGAGAAAGAAGAGAAGAGAGAAGAGAAGAAGAGAAGAAGAAGAAGAAGAGAAGAAGAGAAGAAGAGAGAGAAGAAGAGAGAGAAGAAGAAGAAGAAGAGAAGAGAAGAAGAGAGAAGAGAGAAGAGAAGAAGAAGAGAAGAGAAGAAGAGAGAAGAAGAGAAGAAAGAGAAGAGAAGAAGAAGAAGAAGAGAAGAGAGAGAGAAGAGAGAGAGAAGAAGAAGAGAAAGAAGAGAAGAAGAGAAGAAAGACAGAGACAAGAAGAAGAAAGAAGAGAAGAAAGAGAAGAGGAGAAGAGAGAAGAAGAAGAGAAGAAGACAGAAGAGAAGAAGAGAGAAGAAGAAGAGAAGAAAGAGAAGAAGACAGAAGAAAGAAGAGAGGAAGAAGAGAGAAAGACAAGAAAGAGGACAGAAGAAGAAGAGAGAGAAGAAGAAGAAGAAGAGACAAGAGAAGAAGAGGAAGAAGAGAGAAGAAGAGAAGAAGAAGAGAGAAGAAGAGAGAGAAGAAGAGAGACAGAAGAGAAGAGAAGAGACAGAAGAGAAGAAGAAGAGAAGAAGAAGAAGAAGAGAAGAAGAAGAAGAGGACCGAAGAAAGAAGAGGACAGAAATAAAGGTTTAACCCCTTGATTGCCCCCTAGGTAACCCTTTCACCCCCTTTTGCCAGTGTCACTAAGCGATCGTTTTTCTGATCGCTGCATTAGTGTCACTGGTGCCGCTAGGTAGCCAGTTTTTTTTTAGGTTAACCGCCAGGTTTATATAGGTTCATAAATAGGTTTATAGGTCAGGTACCCCCATATTACAACCTAAATAAAGGTTTTAACCCCTTGATTGCCCCTAGAGTTAACCCTTTCACCAGTGATCACTGTATAAGTGTCACTGGTGACGCTGGTTAGCCAGTTAGTTATTTAGTTATTTAGGTTCCCCGTCAGGTTTTTATATAGCGTCAGGTACCCCCATATATTACCTAATAAAGGTTTTAACCCCCTGATTGCCCCTAGTTAACCCTTTCACCAGTGATCACCGTATAACTGTTACGGGTGACGCTGGTTAGTTAGTTTGTTTTTTATGGTGTCAGGGCACCCGCCATTTATTACCCAATAACGGTTTAACCCCCTGATCGCCCGGCGGGTGATATCAATTAGGTTTTAGGGTCAAATAAGGTCTGCGTCGCACCAGGTTAGTGCCAGTACCGCAAACACCCAAGCGCAAAGCATACACCTCCCTTAGTGGTACAGTATCTGAACAGATCAATATCTGATCTGATCAGATCTATACTAGCGTCCCAGCAGTTTAGGGTTCCAAAAAACGCATTGTTAGCGGGATCAGCCCAGATACCTGCTAGCACCTGCGTTTTCCCCCTCCGCCCAGCCCAGCCCAGCCCACCCAAGTGCAGTATCGATCGATCACTGTCACTTACAAAACACTAAGCACACATAACTGCAGCGTACGCAGAGTCAGGCCTGATCCCTGCGATCGCTAACAGTTTGTTTGGTAGCGTTTTGATTCAGTCGCCAGCAGCCTAGGAGCTTTTTTACCTGTGAATCTCACTAGTGTACTACTAAATTTAGAGCCCAAAATGGCAAATCGCAAGTACACTAGTGAACAGGCCTACTTGTTTCTGAGTATGTCAGATAGTGAAGAGGAGGTCACTCATCTGTCAGAATCAGGCTCAGAATACGATCCAGTAGACGACAGCGGCTCCATGACAGATAGCTCTGGCGACAGATTTGTGGTCCCTGCTAAGGTCAGGCGTACCCGATCCCGATCTTCTGCTGTTGTTGAGGTGCAGGAACCGCAGGTCTCTCGTATGGAGCAGAGAAGTACTAGCGCCGCTATTCCTTCTGGTGAACTGGCAAGCACCAGCGGCCTAGTACACCCTGGACGTACATCCAGCACTGCAGTAACATGTGGTGACGTGGCGAGTCCCATAAGTGCAGTTCAAGCTGACGAGGTGGCAAGCACAAGTAGTGTCCCGCTGCCACCAAGAAGAAGACAAAGGCAGGCCCGTCGATCACATAGTGCCCTTCCTGCAGAATTCGCCAATCCTGATTGGGTGCCCACCACTTCTGCAGAACCCGTACTTCCCCCATTCACTGGCCAACCCAGTATTCAGGTGGAAACAGCTGATTTTAAGCCATCCGATTTTTATTCGCTGTTTTTCACGGAAGATCTCTATAGATCTATTGTGGACCAAAGTAATATATACGCTGGTCAATACATTGCCGCTAATCCCCAGTTGCCTTCCCTTGCCAGAGATTGGAGACCAATTACGGTTTCCGAATTTAAGTCCTTTCTGGGCCTTTCCCTCAACATGGGCATACATAAATTCCCGACTCTGAGGACTTATTGGTCCACCCTCACAGTCCACCATATGCCCGTGTTCTCTGCTCCATGTCCAGGGCACGATACGAACAGATCTTGCGGTTCATGCACTTCAGTGACAATGAACTTTGTCGTCCTCGTGGAGACCCTGAATTTGATCGGCTCTACAAAATTCGGCCCCTCATAAACCACTTCAACCAATGTTTTGCAGCCTTGTTTACGCCCAATCAAGTTGTCTGCATTGACGAGTCCCTGATTAAGTTTTCTGGCCGCTTCTCTTTCAAACAGTACCTTCCCAGCAAGCGTGCCAGATACGGGGTCAAGCTCTACAAGCTCTGTGACAGGGCAACAGGCTATACGTGGAGCTTTTCGGTTTATGAGGGAAAAGATAGTTACGTAGAGCCGGAGAACTGTCCAGATTACATAGGGAGCGCTGGCAAGATGTTGGTGTCACCCTTATTCGGAAAGGGGTACCACTTGTACGTGGACAATTATTACACGAGCGTGCCACTGTTTAGTCATTTGTTTGATCAGCAGATTGGAGCATGTGGCACCGTGCGACCTAATCGCCGGGGCTTTCCCCAGCAGCTTGTAGATTCCCCTCTTAGGCTGGGGGAGAGAGCCTGCTTCAAGTGTAATAATTTGCTCGCTGTGAAGTGGAGGGATAATAAGAATGTTTTCGTTCTTACCTCCCTTCATGCAGACACGACAGTCCAAATTCATACGGCGGCTGGTGTTGTGACGAAACCCCTCTGTGTCCACGAGTATAACCTTAATATGGGAGGGGTGGACCTCAACGACCAGTTGTTGGCGCCGTACCTAGTTGCCCATAAGGCTAGACGCTGGTACAAAAAAGTGTCTATTTATTTGTTCCAATTGGCTTTGCTGAACGCTCATGTGCTATACAGAGCTTCAGGCGGGAGGATGCCCCCATGCTTCGGCATATATAAATGGTGCATGTATGCCCACCATTAGAAGTGGGTGGATGAAGGGAGGTATTCTAATGGTGGGCATACCCACCAATCAATCTCTTTTTTTTTTTAACAAAATGTTTTTATTTTTACTATGTTTTTTTTTGGTATTTGCTTTGCAGGTATGGTATGGTAAGGTCTTACTGTTATACTGTAAGAAAAAAAAAGAAAAGTCCGACCATGTGTACGTGGCATAACTTTTTTTGCGGGAGGATGCCCCCATGAAAAAAAAAGATTACAATATATGTCCAGTATGTTGCTGGACTTTGAATGGTTATACCAGAATGATGCCTGCAGGTTTAGGTATCATCTTGGTATCATTCTTTTCAGCCAGTGATCGGCTTTCATGTAAAAGCAATTCTAGTGGGTAATTAGCCTCTAGACTGCTTTTACAAGCAGTGGGAGGGAATGTCCCCCCTCCCGGATATAAACCGCGCCATTGGGAAATTGGGAAAGCGTTTTATCACACCGATCTTGGTGTGGTCAGATGCTTTGAGGGCAGAGGAAAGATCTAGGGTCTAATAGACCCCAATTTTTTCAAAAAAAAGAGTACCTGTCACTGCCTATTGCTATCATAGGGGATATTTACATTCCCTGCGATAACAATAAAAATGATAAAAAAAAAGCACCCCTGGCCCCCTTCTCTTGGGCAAAGGCGAACACAAGCGTTGGTCTGGTGTCATATGTAAACAGCAATTGCACCATGCATGTGAGGTATCACCGCGAAGGTCAGATCGAGGGCAGTAATTTTAGCAGTAGACCTCCTCCGTGAATCTAATGTGGTAACCTGTAAAGGCTTTTAAAGGCTTTTAAAAATGTATGTAGTTTGTCTCCACCGCGTGTTTGTGCGCAATTTTAAAGCATGTCGTGTTTGGTATCCATGTACTCGGCCTAAGATCATATTTTTTATTTCATCAAAAATTTGAGCAATATAGTGTGTTTTAGTGCATTAAAATAAAAAAAAGTGTATTTTTTCCACAAAAAATGCGTTTGAAAAATCGCTGCGCAAATACTGTGTGGAAAAAAAATGCAACACCCACCATTTTAATCTGTAGGGCCTTGGCTTATATAGTGTTTGGGGGTTCAACGTAATATATTTGGGGGTGTTGGGGGTTCAACGTAAAAGTGTTTGGGGGTTCAACGTAATTTTCTTGCAAAAAAAAATATGTTTTCATGTAAACAAAAAGTGTCAGAACGGCTTTGTCTTCAAGTGGTTAGAAGAGTGGGTGATGTGTGACATAAGCTTCTAAATGTTGTGCATAAAATGCCAGGACAGTTCAAACCCCCCCCAAATGACCCCATTTTGGAAAGTAGTCACCCCAAGCTATTTGCTGACAGCAAAGTTGAGCAGCTCAGCGAAGCTGGCCCCCCTACAATCAGCACAAATAAAAACTCAAGTGTGTTTCTTTAGTGCTACGTTTGTGCTGTTTTGTGCTGTAAAAATTTACATTTGTGCTGCTTTTATTTTTAAGATATTAGCAATTGTTTTTTCCAGACTATGACATCACCTAGCCCCCCTACAACCGCCAAAAGGCACGAAACTGGTCTCATTGGTTAGTGCTACGTTTGTGCTGTTTTGTGCTGCTAAAATTTCTGTTCTATCTTTTGTCGTTTTTGCGTTATTAATGATTTATTAAAGGTCACCAAAGGTCACGTAGCCCCCCTACAACACCCAAATGACACAAAACTGGTCTCGTTGGTTAGTGCTACGTTTGTGCTGTTTTGTGCTGCTAAAATTTCCGTTCTATCTTTTGTTGTTTTTGCGTTTATTAATGATTTATTAAAGGTCACCAAAGGTCACTCAGCCCCCCTACAACATCCAAATGACACAAAACTGGTCTCGTTGGTTAGTGCTACGTTTGTGCTGTTTGTGCTGCTAAAATTTCTGTTCTATCTTTTGTCGTTTTTGCATTATTAATGATTTATTAAAGGTCACCAAAGGTCACGTAGCCCCCCTACAACACCCAAATGACACAAAACTGGTCTCGTTGGTTAGTGCTACGTTTGTGCTGCTTTGTGCTGCTAAAATTTTTATTTCTGCTGTTATGGTTTTTAAGTTATAACAGTTTATTTATTTTTTTCAAACCCCACTCACTTTTCCGCCCTACAATCAGCACAAATAAAAACTCAAGTGTGTTTCTTTAGTGCTATGTTTGTGCTGTTTTGTGCCATAAAAATTTACATTTGTGCTGCTTTTATTTTTAAGATATTAGCTTTTTTTTTTTCTAGACTATGACATCACCTAGCCCCCCTATAACAGCCAAATGGCACAAAACTGGTCTCATTGGTTAGTGCTACGTTTGTGCTGTTTTGTGCTGCTAAAATTTCCGTTCTATCTTTTATCATTTTTGTGTTATTAATTATTTATTAACCACTTAAGCCCCAGACCAATTTGCAGCCAAAGGACCAGGCCCCTTTTTGCGATTCGGCACTGCGTCGCTTTAACTGACAATTGTGCGGTCGTGCGACGTGGTTCCCAAACAAAATTGGCGTCCTTTTTTCCCACAAATAGAGCTTTCTTTTGGTGGTATTTGATCACCTCTGTGGTTTTTATTTTTTGCGCTATAAACAAAAAACAAATTTTTTACTTTTTGCCATAATAAATATTTCCCAAAAATGTATAGGTATCCCTGTGGCGATCGAGTCCGCGGGACCCGCGACCCGCCTCGCGGAGCTTGCAACGGACACGCACGCGAACGGCACGGCAAATTCAAAGGGACGTACCTGTACGCCCATATGCCTGTCCGTGCCATTCTGCCGACGTATATGTACATGCGGCGGTGGTAATGTCGTTAATAAATGCTTTTTACGGTTTATGTTCATTTAAGTTTATTTGTTAATAAAGATGCTCCTACAGCCAATTTTTCACTCCATTTATGGTGTGGTGTCCATTAATGGGATTTAATGGTACGGGCGGGAGGGAGTATGGGGTTGGTCTGGCAATTATTGGCTCTACAATGGTCATGCCTTTACCAGGGTACAGTATGAAGTGCAGTGCCCGTTACAGTGGGAGGAGCATTACATTAAGGAAACCCAAGCTGAGTATAGGATCTGTATGTAAGATTTAATAACGAGGTGTAAAGTCAGTGTGGTTTGGCAACATATAACGCACAATATCTCCGAAACCAAAGCGGCACAAAAGTTTATTTTTGTGGCACAAACCAGCACACATGCGGCACAAACGAATGGTGCGTTTGTTTTTAAAATTCAACAACATGGGTTGCAAAGTGCGCGGGTTTAAGCAACTATAACACACAATATCTCCGAAACCAAAGCGGCACAAACGTTTTTTTTGCAGCACAAACCAGCACAAATGCGGCACAAACGAATGGCGTGTTTGTTTTTAAAATTCAGCAACATGGGGTGTAAAGTAGCGGGGTTTCAGCAACTATAACGCACAATATCTCAGAAACTGAACCGGCACAAACGCTCATTTTTGCGGCACAAATCAGCACAAATGCGGCACACATGAATATGGGGGTGCCAACTTCACACAGCTAGTGCCAGCTCATCTGCCACCAGCCGGTTCTGCTGCCACATCCACCTGCTGACTGCTGCCACCACGCAGTCTACTGGACTGATCACAGGCACTCATACCTCGCTGTGCTCCCATGGCTGCTGTCTAACCAGGAGCTCGCTAACTAGGTACGTGACAGGAGGGCGGGGTGATGTCATCGTCTGGAAAAAAAATAATTGCTATTATTTTAAAAATAAAAGCAGCATAATTTTTTTTTTTATGACACAAAAAAGCACAAACGTAGCACTAACAAATTGTATGTTTGTTTTTAAGATTTAATAACATGGGGTGCAAAATGGGTGGGGTGTTATCAAATATAAACAAGCTGTTATAACTTAAAAACCATAACAGCACAAATAAAAATGTTAGCAGCACAAACCAGCACAAACGTAGCACTAACCAACGAGACCAGTTTCGTGTGATTTGGGTGTTGTAGGGGGGCTGAGTGACATTTGGTGACCTTTAATAAATCATTAATAACGCAAAAACGGCAAAAGATAGAACAGAAATTTTAGCAGCACAAAACAGCACAAACATAGCACTAACCAACAAGACCAGTTTCGTGTCATTTGGTTGTTGTAGGGGGGCTAAGTGACCTTTGGTGACCTTTAATAAATCATTAATAACGCAAAAACGACAAAAGATAGAACAGAAATTTTAGCAGCACAAAACAGCACAAACGTAGCACTAACCAATGAGACCAGTTTCGTGCCATTTGGCTGTTATAGGGGGGCTAGGTGATGTCATAGTCTAGGGGGAAAAAAAGCTAATATCTTAAAAATAAAAGCAGCACAAATGTAAATTTTTATGGCACAAAACAGCACAAACATAGCACTAAAGAAACACACTTGAGTTTTTATTTGTGCTGATTGTAGGGCGGAAAAGTGAGTGGGGTTTGAAAAAAAATAAATAAACTGTTATAACTTAAAAACCATAACAGCAGAAATAAAAATGTTAGCAGCACAAACCAGCACAAATGTAGCACTAACCAACAAGACCAGTTTTGTGTCATTTGGATGTTGTAGGGGGGCTGAGTGACCTTTAATAAATCATTAATAGGGATGAGCCGAACACCCCCCCCCCCGTTCGGCTCGCACCAGATCCCGCGAACGGACCTAAAGTCCGTGCGAGCTTTAGAACGCTATTAGTTATAATGGATGCGAACGTTCGAAATTAAAAGTGCTAATTTTAAAGGCTAATATGCATGTTAATGTCATAAAAGTGTTTGGGGACCTGGGTCCTGCCCCAGGGGACATGTATCAATGCAAAAAGAAGTTTTAAAAACGGCCGTTTTTTCAGGAGCAGTGATTTTAATAATGCTCAAATTGAAACAATAAAAGTGTAATATTCCTTTAAATTTCGTACCTGGGGGGTGTCTATAGTATGCATGTGAAGGGGCGCATGTTTCCCGTGTTTAGAACAGTCTCTGAGCAAAGTGTCATTTTTGAAAGTAAAAAAGCTATTTAAAATCACACGCGGCTAATGTGTTATTGACGGCTCCCGTAATACAGAGAACAGTCATTCATTGAAACTCATTCATAAAAAAAAAAGTCATTGATAAAAAATAAAAAAAAATAAAAAAAAAGCGTAGGGGGTCCCCCCAAATTCAATAACCAGGCCCTTCAGGTCTGGGATGGATATTAAGGGGAACCCCAGCCAAAAAAAAAAATGGCGTAGGGTCCCCCTCAAAATCCATACCAGACCCTTGAGGTCTGGTATGGATTTTAAGGGGAACCCTAGCCAAAAAAAATGGCGTGGGGTCCCCCTCAAAATCCATACCAGACCCTTATCCGAGCACGCAACCTGACAGGCCGCAGGAAAAGAGGGGGGGACGAGAGCGGCCCCCCCTCCCGCCTGAACCGTACCAGTCCACATGCCCTCAACATTGGGAGGATGCTTTGGGGGTCTAAGACCCCTAAAGCACCTTGTCCCCATGTTGATGAGGACAAGGGCCTCTTCCCCACAACCCTGGCCATTGGTTGTGGGGGTCTGCGGGCGGGGGGCTTATTGGAATCTGGAAGCCCCCTTTAATAAGGGGACCCCCAGATCCCGCCCCCCCCCCTGTGTGAAATGGTAAGGGGGTACAAAAGTACCCCTACCATTTCACCAAAAAAGTGGCAAAAATGGTAAAAATGACAGGAGACAGTCTTTGACAATTCCTTTATTAAAATCTTCTTTCTTCTTTCTTCATCCTTCGGTTTCTTCATCTTCTCCTTCCGTCATCTTCTTCCATCTTCTTCTTCCATTTTCTTCTTCCTCCGATCCGCTTCTTCTTGCGCTGGTCTTCTCGTCCTTCTCGTCCGGCATCTTCTTCCGTCGGCGTCGGCGTCTTCGTCTTCTTGGGCCGCTCCGCGCAATGGGAGGCTCCCGCTGTGTGAGGCTCCGCTCCGTCTGACAGGTCTTTTAAAACGGAGGGCACCTGGTGACCCCCCCCTTTTGACGTCATGGGGAAAGCCATCATGGAATTCCCCATGACGTCCCCGTGCGTCAGAGGGGGCGGGGTCACCAGGTGCCCTCCATTATAAAAGACCTGTCAGACGGAGCGGAGCCTCACACAGCGGGAGCCTCCCATTGCGCGGAGCGGCCCAAGAAGAGACAGAGACACCGACACCGACGCCAACGCTGACAGAAGAAGATGCCGGACGAGAAGGACGAGAAGACCAGCGCAAGAAGGACGTGGATCGGAGGAAGAAGAAAATGGAAGAAGATGACAGAAGGAGAAGACGGAAGGAGAAGATGAAGAAACCGAAGATGAAGAAAGAAGAAAGAAGATTTTAATAAAGGAATTGTCAAAGACTGTCTCCTGTCATTTTTACCATTTTTGCCACTTTTTTGGTATGAAATAGTGGGAACCTGGTCCCCAACCAGGTCACCACAGAGGACTTGTGGGCAGTGTTGGACTATCACGGTACGGTAAGACAGTTAAATATAAATGAGTAGTAAGTATATACTAAACAAATAAAATAGTTTTATTGATACAAAAATAATAATGATCAATTACAGAGTAAAAACATAGCAGGAGTTCATATATGTCACCACGGCAGTTAACCCCGGGTTGGGGGGGGAGG
The DNA here is from genome assembly GCA_028564925.1 of Lithobates sylvaticus. Classification (NCBI taxonomy): domain Eukaryota; kingdom Metazoa; phylum Chordata; class Amphibia; order Anura; family Ranidae; genus Lithobates; species Lithobates sylvaticus. The sequence goes on from CM053026.1 coordinate 652,769,317, forward strand.
CATGGTGGGACAATTGCATCACAGAACACAGTTCAACTAGTTTCGCGGACAAATCCGCTTCATCAGGAAAGTATCTGTAAATTTAATTAACAAATGATCAAAAAACAATATCATGACAATAAATGATCATAATAGTATAACCTAAAATTTGAGTTTGGTAATTAGCACATGAGTGGGGAAAAGAAACGAGCAGGACTGCTTACCCTTGCCCCGACAGGCCCCGATTGCGTAACCACCAAGAGAAAGGGGGTGTCTCCCGCGGCGACTCGGGGGAGCTATAAAACATGATGGACCGATTCTAAAAAGATAAATTAACATAATGGGTATATGTAATGTGGACCTTCAAGGGTACATAAGGTTAGGCCAGTGGATAGTGATAACATGATTGAGTGAAGCAAGGTGAAAACCATGAGATGAAGTAGGTGAGTGAGGAAATCCTGAAAAAGGTGAAGCATGGGATGCAAGCGGTGAATGGATTAAAAATACTCAAATAAATGGGTAGTGTGAGGGATGTGGGGAGGGGGGACAAATGGAAGGGGGAGGGAGGGGAAGGGGGGAAAAAAAAAAAGGGGGGGAAGGAGAGGGGGGAAGGAGAGGAAAAAATAATAAGGGGAGGGTGGGGAGAGGGAGAAAAAGTGGGGAGAGGGAAAAAGAGGAGGCATAAGAGGGTGGGGGGAGGGGAAGAATGGAGTGATGAGAGTGCATTGACCGGTGAGAGAATAATTGGGTGAAACTAAAAAATGTAAACAAAAGTGTGAAAGTGCAAGTGAGGTGAGTGAGTGGGAGAGAAGGAGGACAAAAGGGTGTTGGCAAGACAAGGGGGGAAAAAAGGGGAAAAATGGAGAAAGATTGTGAAAGGAAAGGGGAAGGAATGGAGGGACTCGGTGCAGGGGGGAAAAAACAAGAAGTGGAAAAAGAAACAGAACGGTGGGTGGCAATGGGTGAAGGAGAGATGGAATGAAAGTAAGTGAAGGAGCCATAATACCTGGTAGTAGAGATATATGAAGTTTAGGGATACCGAGAGGAGTGCTGTGGCTGAAGAGGAGATTATCAGCCTGCACCCACAGTAGGTAATGTCGTAACCAGATGGCATGTGGTGGAGGCATTGATGAGCCTGTCCACCCATGCCAGACACCTATAGGGGGAGAAAAAGGTAACAATGTCCAGAATTAGAGAAGCCTATAGTCAGCGACCTGAAGTACACAGGTCCTGCAGCAAAGCTAGGTAAAATGGTTAATTCCCCAGGTAACTTACTGGTACTGGGTGTAACTTGTATTCCCGTGTCTCCAGGGTCCAGAGCATGGCAGAGCAGGCAAATTGCCCGCTATTTATAGCTCCCAACCCTGCGACGTGGTAACGCACAGACAATGCCGGCGTGTGACGTCACAGGGTCAGGGCTCCCGCATCGCGCACGTGCGGTAACCGCGCGCGCGCACACGGGAAACATGTGCGCGCGCGAGCACGTCACGCGCACGCATGCGCACTAGCCCTAAATGCCGAGAACGATGGTTCCCAGCCGGAGCCAGCACAGGGGGGGAAGGGAAAAAGGTCCCCGACAGGGACCAACATCCCCACCTGGGAGCCCACCGGGCCGCCGCGGGAAGGCACACCCTTGGCGTGCCACGCATTAGCGCCCGTAAACGGAGTCCGTGAACGGAGGGGCAAGCAGTGGAGCTCGATGAAAAAAAGTTTATAAAAAATGAGTATTACTGAACATAAGACAATACAAAAAGAGAACTAATTGTGTACAATAATATAACATAGGATGTATGATGTTAGAATACAGGGATAAGGTAAATACCCTGAATAGCGATAGCGACCAAACTTCATGACGGGGGCCGGGAGGGCCAAGGACAAAATAACTTTTTGGTGAAATGGTAGGGGTACTTTTGTACCCCCTTACCATTTCACACGGGGGGGGGCAGGATCTGGGGGTCCCCTTGTTAAAGGGGGCTTCCAGATTCCGATAAGCCCCCCGCCCGCAGACCCCCACAACCACCGGGCACGGTTGTGGGGAAGAGGCCCTTGTCCTCATCAACATGGGGACAAGGTGCTTTGGGGGTCTTAGACCCCCAAAGCATCCTCCCAATGTTGAGGGCATGTGGCCTGGTACGGTTCAGGCGGGAGGGGGGGCCGCTCTCGTCCCCCCTCTTTTCCTGCGGCCTGCCAGGTTGCGTGCTCGGATAAGGGTCTGGTATGGATTTTGAGGGGGACCCCACGCCATTTTTTTTTGGGCTAGGGTTCCCCTTAAAATCCATACCAGACCTCAAGGGTCTGGTATGGATTTTGAGGGGGACCCTACGCCATTTTTTTTTTGGCTGGGGTTCCCCTTAAAATCCATACCAGACCTCAAGGGTCTGGTATGGATTTTGAGGGGGACCCTACGCCATTTTTTTTTTTTGGCTGGGGTTCCCCTTAATATCCATCCCAGACCTGAAGGGCCTGGTTATTGAATTAGGGGGGACCCCTACGCTTTTTTTTTGTTTTTTTATCAATGAATGACAGTTCTCTGTGTTACAGGAGCCATCAATTCATTAGCCGCTAGTGCTTTTAAATAGCTTTTTTCCTGCAAAAATTACACTTTTTTGCAGGGAAAGTTCTAAGCACAGGAAACCTGCCCCCCTTCACAGGCCACCTATAGACACCCCCCAGATGTGATACTGCAATGCTGTTCTAACAGCACGCACACACATATCCCCAGAAATAAAGCACATATTGTCAGCAGTCAGCAGCACACTGACACGCTGACACTGACTGAAACAGAATATGCGAGGCCGCCGGCACCGTAGGGGCGTGTACTAAAGCCCCTGAGCTATAATTGGCTACAGGCATCCTGCCTGTAGCCAATTATGTCTCTCCTCGCTGCCGGGGCGGTGATTGGCCAAGCATGCGGGGTCACAGTGCATGCTTGGCCAATCATCAGCCAGCATTGCACTGCGCGGGCCGCAATGCATTGCGGGGCCGCTCGCATCACACGAATTTGATGCGAGCGGCCCCAATAGTTCTGGGCTCGCCGAGCGAGCGAACGCTCGGTGCTCGATTCGAACATGGGTTCGAATCGAACACCGGGCCCATCCTTAATCATTAATAACGCAAAAACAACAAAAGATAGAACGGAAATTTTAGCAGCACAAAACAGCACAAACGTAGCACTAACCAATGAGACCATTTTCGTGCCTTTTAGCTGTTGTAGGGGGGCTAGGTGATGTCATAGTCTGGAAAAAACAATTGCTAATATCTTAAAAATAAAAGCAGCACAAATGTAAATTTTTACAGCACAAAACAGCACAAACGTAGCACTAAAGAAACACACTTGAGTTTTTATTTGTGCTGATTGTAGGGGGGCCAGCTTCGCTGAGCTCACATCAATGCATGTGTAGCACTGCCCCCATAGGGATTTCTGTGGGAACTTCCCTGGGCCCCCCCCCCTTATTATCTTGCAGCCAGTTACTAGGGGTTTTCACACAATCACCCGTACTCTCATCCTCTCGTTATCCAATAATCAATCCAGGGGGTTTGGTTTTTTGGTATTTATTGTTGGAACTTGGATGGGAGAAAGGAATAGTGGGATACTCCAACTGGAACTAATTACAGATGAGGACAACTCTCACTTGGCGTCACCAGGTTGAATGTGGTAGCAGACTCTCTGCTATACCACTTATATGGGAGAAATAAGTCATCGGCTTGCTCTGGCAGCAGACTTGATGAAACTGCTTTATCTTCAGGACACTCACTAGCATCCCCTTTGGCTGACACCCGTCCTCTGACTCTAGGTGAAGGGGTGGCCCTCACAGCACAGGCCCCATGACACAGATCGGTACTCACTGTAGGCAGAAACACATCCTTCCTGGTGTGTCTCCCTTCCAGTCAGCTCTGAAGGACATCTGGGTTGCAGCTTTACTCAGATTCAGGCCCTCATGTCCACCACCTGAGGCCGCATGGCAGCTTATGCAGAGGAGGGGCAGCCGCCCCCTCCCTCTGGGACCCCGCTCTCCAGCTGAAGACCCTGAGCACATGTACCCTTGGCATATATAAAGTCACCCAGCATGCACTGAGGCACTTTCCTCTGCCAATGGCCAGGGCTGTAACTATGTCTGTGCTCTCATTTGATACCTCCCACTGTCCAACATGCCCCCCTATTGGACCAGTGTGAAACATTCAGACAACCTGAGCAGAACCAGAGCAGACCCTATCAATGGATCCCTGCTCCCTGGCAGGCAGAGAGCATCTCAATTCACCTGGCAGTAGAGCTGCACGATTAATCGCCAAGAATCGTTATCGTTCGCAATTCTTTCCCCATTGCGATCTTGATAAAAGTGTTTCACGATTCTTGCTATGCAAAGAATTCTCTCTGCTCTTCTGAAGCCACAGCCATCAAAAGAAAGGAAGAAGGGCAGTCTGCCAAGAATCACAACATTCTTTATCAGTTGAACTAAGTCTAAACATTGTAACAATTTGTCAATGGAATACACTTTGTGTGTAAGTGAGGAAAGTTTAACCGCTTAAACACTAAACCTTTTTCTGACATTTGTTGGTTTCAAGTTAAAATCCATTTATTTTTTTTGCAAAAAAATTACTTAATAGTTAGAACCCCCAAACATTTTATATATATATATATATATATATATATATATATATATATATATGTGTGGAGATGCGACCCCATCTCACAGGTGGATACAAGCAGCACATGCCTGATTTTGGCAGGGATGCTAATTGCACACCTGTGGGCTGGGTTCATAAACATCCCAGGAAGAGCAGTGAGTGCTCAGACCTGGAGACGGCTACGCCCAGCAGACAGGAAGTCTGGCCAGGAGGTTGGGAGAGTTCCAGGAGGAAGAGACAGGAGCCTAAGACTGTAGGTGGCAGTCTGAAGCAGGCAGGTGTAGCATGCGACTAAAGCAGCACGAAGCTGACAGTGAGTAAGCCAGGAGGCTATCGTTTGGTTATGCAGTGATGGTGGAACCCCCTGCGAGGGAAGATTTCTGTTGATTTGAACTTTTTTCGTTTCCTTTAAATAAAAGTGGGCTGCCATGCCCTAAAACACAAGTCTGGAGTGGCACGTTTCTGAAAAATCGCATGCACCACTTGAATCTAATCACCCCGGATCGTCACTATATATATATATATATATATATATATATATATATATATATATATATATATATATATATATATATATATTTTTTTTTTTTTTTTATATAATTATTTTTTTTTTTTTTTTTTTTGTAGAGACTCTAGAGAATAAAATGGCAGTTGTTGCAATATTTTATGTCACACAGTATTTTTCCAGCTGTCTTTCAAATGCAATTTTTTTGTAAAAAATTACTTTAATAAGTCATTAATAAATAATGACTTTAACAAAAAATGACTTTAATAAATAATAAAAAAAAAAAATAACCAGTAAAGTTAGCCCAATTTTTTTTTGTATAACGTGAAAGATTTTACATTGCAAGAATCATTCATCGAGAGAATAGTGATCTTTTTATTCTAAGCAAAAAAAATTGCGATTCTCATTTTGGCCTACATTCTGCTCTACATGGCAGCATTACTGGTATTGGTGAAAATTATACTCTCTTCTAGCACCTACCTAGGAGGGTGCTACACATGTATACAGTTTATTGTTTTAATTGGTTCTTGTCCACATCTGTGTGACACGTTGATGTTTTTTGCTCTCAGCTTCCTACAGTCTCCAAACGTCTTTCTTTTTGCTGATGTAAACAGACTTCCTGTTAAAAGGTGGCTACATTTTTTCCCATTTTTTTTAGACAGTGGGAGGAAACCTAACAAATGAGAGCACAGGCATAGTTACAGCCCTGGCCATTGGCAGAGGAAAGTGCCTCAGTGCATGCTGGGTGACTGTATATATGCCAAGGGGAAAAAAATCCCATCTCACTGTATGTAGGAACAGAGCCACTCTCTCTTGCTCGCTCCCAAGATGGACTAGGGACCTTGGACTATGGGATTTGTAGTGTGCATAAAGCAGAGCACAAAACCGCAACTAACGTTCATTGCCCATTCCATACAAACAAAAGCGAGGGGGAAAATGAGAGGTTCAGGTGCTGTCAATTTAAGATAAGCTGTCATGCGAGAATTATATTGGATGCTTTTATGGAGTTATTTTTTTTCAGCTTGTAAAAGTTTCTACCAATTTTATTCTATTTTTATGAAACACAATATTCATGTGGAAAGAGTCAGGTCATTGGCTGTATGTCAGTAAAAGGACAGTACATTATCAAACCTCCTAACTTTTTGAGATGGGAATGAGGGCCACCTATTAGCTAAAGTATGTAGGCATAGGACACACCCCATGCCACGCCACCCCTTAAAGGAGAATTATACAAAAAAATGGTTAGTTAAACCCACAAGTGCTTTTGGTTACCATTACTATTCCTTTATATTGGCTTTTGGATTTTACACATACAGCAATTTAGAAATTGGATGAAATGTTTAGCACTGGAAACACTTGTTGAAAGATAAATAGTGCTTTTTATATGCAACTATATAGATCAGACCAAAATGAGGGACACATGAGGATGAAAGCGGGACAGAGAGACTTTGTTCCAAATCAGGGACAGTTGGGAGCTATGCAGTATGGATGGGCTTTTTTGTTTCCAGCATGTCTTCTTTTCTTATTTTTCTTTATATTTTAGTATTAAAAAACTAGAAGTATCAGCGCTAGAAACAGTATAACATAAAGAGGGATGAAATAGCAGCCAGCACAGTTCGTTGATCACCAAACTTGCCTCTGATGATATCCCTTTTGGATGAAACATGTCAGGCTGGCTGATGCAAGCACGCTGATGATCATGGATTTTATATATCTCTCTTGATGCTAGTTTCTGACTTCATAACTGTAAGTGTACTACAATAAAATTGTCCTTTTTTACCCTACGGGCTTCACTATTTTTTGTTGCCTTGCTCTTGCTTTGCATGATCATGTGTAAATGCTGGATTGCTGATGCTTGAAGTTCCTCTGTTCCTGCTCCTGGCCTGAGAAGCTATCTTGAAATGCCGGCTATCTTGATTGATTCTTTGGTGGATTCATTGTATCTGTTGGAGAGTGATACCTGTATTTCCATGGAATATTGATATGATGCTCACCTTTATTTGACATCTGGTAAGAAGATTTGACAAACCTGGGTGCTGTGTGTTACTTTCTTTACACATTGGAAGGGGTGGAAGGCTCTTCTTACTATTATATAGTTTACATCTTCAATGAATGAACTTTTATTTGAATAAGCGCTGCATTTTTGGACTATATTTTAGTATTAGGATGCTATTTTGTAAATGACCACAAGGTGGTGCAATATGAATAATTTATCTTATTTATTTATAATTTTATAATGGAAGTGTGGAAATGTTGACTCCAAAGTATTTGCGTATATTGGTCACCTGAGCAATGGAGTTCTAGTTTAACCACTTAAACTCTCACACCTGTACACTCCTATGGACCAGAGAAACTTAAAAAAATTCTATGGACCTATTTATAACTTTGTAATTGCTTAAGATAACAAAGTAATGTGTATATTGCTGGGAACCAATGCTTTATTTTCATGATCTTGCAAAAAAAAAATTTTTTTTTTGCAATCCTTAAAGGGAAGGGCCAGCCGGGAGAAAAAAATATTAAAAGTCAGCAGCCACAAACACTGTAGCTGCTGACTTTTAATAAGCAGACTTACCTGTCCTGGGTGCCTGCGATGTCGGCCGCCCAAGACCGATCGTCCCTCGGATCTCAGTTCTCGGCGTTGCCATTCCACCTAAGGGAAACAGGCAGCGTAGCCTTGCTGGCTTCACTACCCATTTCCTACTGCGCATGCGCGAGTCGCGCAGTGCTTTGTGAATGGGGAACGCGTTGTGGGACACACAGTTCCCATAACACACCATGCTCCATTCACTAGAAGACAGCGCTAGGAGCAGAAGACCGAGCTGCTCCGCCGAACAACAAGAGGCAACAGGTAAGTAAAAAAAAAAAATGTTACTATACACGGCCGTGTCTTCACCATACATACGGAAGCGCCTGAACGCAACAATGCCGTTTCCCATGTGAGTGGATATTTTCTGTTTAATAAATGTTATTTTGATACATACTCAGAGGCGCCCTTTTCCTTGTTTTTCTTCTAGCTTTTATTGGACCTGGCTTCAGGCCTTTTTGGTGGCAGCCCTCACAGACTCATATGTTTCTGTATATTGTTATATACACCCTGCCCCTGCCCCCTCGGACTATTAGGAACTATATATAAATGAGGTATTGTGACATTGCGCCGTTTTACTTGTTTTTAAATATATAGCATAACTGTTGTTAAAGTTATATATATTTATTCTGTAATTTGTCCTGTTTAAAATGTCACTAAAATTGTGATTCTGGTACAAGCATTCCATTCATTTATAAATGAAAGTTTTTTTTTTCAAATATCAGTTTTTTAATGTAACTAAAAAGTTAAACAAATAAAAACGAAAAAGTTAGAATATTAATTGTTAATATTAAAAACCAGCATAATGCCGCATGGAGTTTCCTCACAGCTCCCGGGTCCCTCGGCTCCACAGACTATATTTCACCAGGAAACTCACTCAAACTTGGCATATGGGGAAAGACAAGTACCGGGCACAGAAGGGCATCGGTGAAATCCAAAAAGGAGGCGATTTAGAGGCCTATTTCACCCGATCTCGGGCCGCTAAACAGCGCCGCTCTGAATCGAAGATGGCGCCGGCTTCACCGTCCCCAGCCCGCTCCGAATTATCCCTGCACTCACAGGTGAGCTCTGCCACCTCCCTGAGGACTTTATGCTCACCAGAAGCCATCTAATGCCTCCCTGGGCTCAGGTGAAGGCTGGGACATGGAATCACAGATCCGGTCCCTACACAGCTACATCAGATCCCTACCCACCAAAGCAGATTTTGAGCATTGTGTTCATCGGATCGAAAAGGCATACAAGAAAGAAATCTCTGACCTTAAGAAGGATATGGGTGCCCACTTTGAGGATGTAGACACTACTACAGACACAGTACAAACACATGACAAAATCCTTAACACCCACACCGTCATGCTGCAGCAGCTTGCATATCAACAGGACGACATTGAGAACCGTAACTGTCGTAATAATATCCGCATACGTGGAATTCCTGAGTCTGTAGACCCCATCCATGGCGATTCCCCTTCCACCTCCAGGTACACCATGAGGGCAAAACCGCCATCTTCCACACCCTCGGAGACCTACTGTCCTTCCTCAGCATGCTGGAGCTCCCACAGGTGTCTATCCCAGATTGGCCATTCACACCAACCACCCCTGGCCTACCCTTTACAGTGGCAGAAGCAAGGCCACAAACGCAACTCCAATCCGTTGCCTCAACGGGACCCCATAGATTGAATCCGGCCTGATCAAATTTGACATTTTTCTTTCTCTGCCTTCACACACAGGCAAACACAGGGAAAATGCAGACATGATCCCGCTACAGTCTGCCCCCCGTATGTTACCACTACAGTTTTTGAGGCCTATTTTGAACTTCCTCATCCTCTTACTGTTTTTTTTTTTTTTCCTTTTTCACAATTCACTAACCCTAAGCCCTGGACTAATGTAATTGTTTTACTCATTTTATCCCCATTTCTTCTTTCCAGGTTGCTCACGATATCTAGCTCATGCCATAGACTTTTTTATATATGTTAACATGTATTATTTGTTTACAGCATTAATGTACATGCCCTTGTTTTGCTGCTACCTCCCACATAGGACTCTTATACTATGTTCACCCTAAGACATATAGCATATCTTCCTGAACACTGAATTTCCTACAACCCGTTCATGACCAATCCTATGCATCACCATTTTAATATTATATTATATGTTTATTGGTTTTGCTGCTTATTTGCTTATTGGAGCCGGGGACCAGGGGGCTACTCTGCCCAGCGAGTTTCCCCTGCACCCCCCCTTAAGGTTTTTTTTCCCCCAGTGCCATTATGGACACTGAGGGGTATACTGCTGTATACCACACTGTACGATTTTCCTATTCCTTACTTGTAGTTCTTTGTTGCCACCTAGTGGCCTTTTTTGTTTATGTTCAACTTTTTTTATAATTTGTTATGTTGGTCTTCTTCCCCACTGACCCAGAGTGAATTTTCCGTGTTATTCCTGTTTATTATTCTCGGATGTGGGGACGACGACCATGACCAAACCAATTGCTTCCATCTTGACCCAGTCCTATTGACCTGTATCACTCCCTCTTTCCTTTACTGTCTACTTTCCTCTTTTTCCTCCCATCCCCCACTATTTTCATCTTTTCTCTCTCCCTCTCTGGGCCTACCTTGACTTTCTCTTCACAGTGGCCAACATATATGTACCCAATGTGGATCAGGCTCGGTTCCTCTTATCCGTTCTCACCAGACTATCCTCATTTGGGGGTCCCTGTTTTATCATCGGTGGAAACCTCAACATCGCCATGTCCACGTTTGCAGACACATCCTCAGGTAAGTCCTTTGTTCCATTTTCTACACTGACACGCATCAAAGCCCTACTACACTCCTTCCATCTAGTGGATGTTTGGCGGGTCCAAATCCCACAGAGAGGGATTACAGCCATTATTCAGCAGCACATAACTCCTACAGCAGACTCTACAATTTTTTAATATCTCAATCCCTACATGTTACCCCCATCCAGGCATCCCTGGGCCACCTACTCTGGTCTGACCACGCTCCAGTCTATTTGACCCTAGCACGCCCCCCGCAGGTACCCAATGAAGGCTTAATGACAATCTACTACGGGATTCCATCTGCGTAGCGGACATCTCCAAAACTATTTGGAACTTTATATCCGACCACTCCTCCGACACTACCTCCCCTGTCATTCAATGGGAGGCCCTGAAATGCGTGGTTCGAGGCGTACTCATACAACACGGCTCCCGCCTCAAACGGATACGAACGGATGATATCCACGGTCTCCTCTCCACTATAGCAGAAATCAAACCTATCCACAAACGAGACTTAGACCCTGACATTTTTGTCCGATTATCGAATGCCCGTAGAGACCTACTCCAACTATTAGACTCACAATCCTTGATAGCGCGAGACAGGGCACGCAATTACCACTACTCTTTAGCCAACAAATGCGTCAAACACCTGGCATGGGTCCTCCACCGTAGGCCACCTCGATACTCCATTCGCTTTATCACCCATCCCAATCAAAATAAGACGTTCAACACGAAAGGCACCTGTACCTGAGGAATCCCCCCCCCCCGTCCCCCAGTTACTCCTCCCTCTAAATGTCTCTGCAGCAGCGCTTACGCTCCTCTCCAACTTCCTCTTACTTACTTTTCCTCTGTCTCTTCTTCCTTCCTTCTTCCTCCTTTTCTTCCCGAATTTGCACCCAACGCTGGACCCCCCCCCCCCTCTTCTTCCCCATTTTAATATTAATCCTTAAAATTTATGCATACCATCTTATGATGAACAACAAGGCTCTTCCAGCCAGAATCACTCGTCACGCCAAGCAATGGTCATTGATGTTAATACTATATTGCATAACAATAAGAGTTAAGCTGTAGGCCATAGCCATTTGGCGGACTCATCACACATGTTCACTTGTGACTGTCTCCAGACTGTAACTTTACACGTTGTTCTATGTTAAACAACCAATGAATATATTTTCAACCCTAAAAAGCAGCATAATAATTGAAGCGTGAAGGGGGAGAAGGAGTTGATTAGGGTAAACTCAGGGTTAATATAGGGTTAAAGTGCAATTCCAGCTTAAACCTAACTAGCCTTAAAAATATCCCTATGCTGACTTACATGTAAAAAAACGTGTAAAAAAAATGTAGTTACTTATTTTTCAGCCAGCATTGGTCCAATCACATGATCCCCTGGAGCTCTGACAACAACTGGGCCATTGAAGCCTATAGGTGACATTAATGCTCCAGTCTCCAAGCCATTGTTGACAGGGGTCAAGTCCTGGGAAAAAAAGCGTGGGAACTCTCACCCAAGATCCACTCCCCCACCAAAAAAAAATAAAAATGATACGCTCATATGCACGAACGCTTCAAAAGTGGTATTTTTCCATCCAATTTTCGTATTGTGTGTATGAAGCTTAACTGAGAGCAGGTAAGAGGAGTGACATTAAATAACCAAATCGGTGGTGAATAAATTAGTAGAAATAGATTCACATAAAAGTGTACCAAGAATTGTGACAGTGTATCACATATTGGTAAAATGCATCAAAACATAATAAATGACACAGTAAAATTGATAAAATAATAGATGGTGACTGTGATATAAAATCAACGTGAATCTTCAAAATCCAAAGAAATGTGAGCAATCAAAGTGGGTAAAAAAATGCAGTGGAGGCGATAAAATGCAGTAACCAATGAAGAAAAAATGCTAAAAGAATAAATATAAAACCATATCTTTAAAGTGACTGGAGTGAGTAATAAAAATAGATGAAAAAAGTGAAAAAGTATAGTTTATTCAAGTACAGGCAATTTTGCATATAAAAAAGCAGGGGGGGGGGGGGTACTCACATTTTAAAATGAGTCAAACAGTATGGTACAAACGAGCGGCGAGCTCGGTGTTGCGTCACTTCCGGTGCGTCAGCTAAGCTCAGATCCCTGAATCTGGGATCTTGCACCGGAAGTGACGCAACACCGAGCTCGCCGCTCGTTTGTACCATACTGTTTGACTCATTTTAAAATGTGAGTACCCCCCCCCCCCCCCTGCTTTTTTATATGCAAAATTGCCTGTACTTGAATAAACTATACTTTTTAACATACTACACTATGAGGCTACTTCCTTCCTCTTATTTTTACTGATGTGAGCCCCCCCCCCCCCCCCCCCCCCCCTGCCCAATTGGATGCAACTTAAGTGTCAGCAAAGAACTGGGACACAGATTGGAGCTCTCAAAGGAGGAAGGTCACCAGGGACCCCAAAGACCCATTTAACCCATATAGTAACCTTACAGCTGTAAGGTAAGGGGCCAACTTTACCACCCCCACCAGGATCACAGAGCGTTGCTATAAATCGCACAAGATAGTCACAGTCAAAAAATCATCACACATTCAACTGGATTTATTTTTGCACTTCACTCTGGGAACGAACTGTTATCTGCACCTATGTTCATATGGACATTCTTTTCATTTACTGTGATGCGATTTTAGCTTGCGACTTATTTTGAATTTATATATTTTTACTTTTTTTTCACTTTTTTCATCTATTTTTATTACTCACTCCAGTCACTTTAAAGATATGGTTTTATATTTATTCTTTTAGCATTTTTCCTTCATTGGTTACTGCATTTTATCGCCTCCACTGCGTTTTTTTACCCACTTTGATTGCTCACATTTCTTTGGATTTTGAAGATTCACGTTGATTTTATATCACAGTCACCATCTATTATTTTATCAATTTTACTGTGTCATTTATTATGTTTTGATGCATTTTACCAATATGTGATACACTGTCACAATTCTTGGTACACTTTTATGTGAATCTATTTCTACTAATTTATTCACCACCGATTTGGTTATTTAATGTCACTCCTCTTACCTGCTCTCAGTTTAGTTTAATTTAACACCCTGCGCGCCACTATTCCCACTCTTTTCATTTTACCTCTGGGTTCAGACATTACCCCCAGTGTGCGCTGCATTAGATTAGTTTTTTTCTTTGTGTAAGCGCGAGATTATCCACTATATTCATTTATTTGCTTATATTGGTCACCTGAGCAATGGAGTTCTAGTTTAACCACTTAAACTCTCACACCTGTACACTCCTATGGACCAGAGAAATGTAAAAAAAATTCTATGGACCTATTTATAACTTTGTAATTGCTTAAGATAACAAAGTAATGTGTATATTGCTGAGAACCAATGCTTTATTTTCATGATCTTGCAAAAAAAAAATTTTTTTTTTTTTGCAATCCTTAAAGGGAAGGGCCAGCCGGGGAAAAAAAAAAATTAAAAGTCAGCAGCTACAAACACTGTAGCTGCTGACTTTTAATAAGCAGACTTACCTGTCCTGGGTGCCTGCGATGTCGGCCGCCTAAGACCGATCGTCCCTCGGATCTCAGTTCTCGGCGTTGCCATTCCACCTAAGGGAAACGGGCAGCGTAGCCTTGCTGGCTTCACTGCCCATTTCCTACTGCGCATGCGCGAGTCGCGCAGTGCTTTGTGAATGGGGAACGCGTTGTGGGACACACAGTTCCCATAACACACCATGCTCCATTCACTAGAAGACAGCGCTAGGAGCAGAAGACCGAGCTGCTCTGCCGAACAACAAGAGGCAACAGGTAAGTAAAAAAAAAAAATGTTACTATACACGGCCGTGTCTTCACCATACATACGGAAGCGCCTGAACGCAACAATGCTGTTTCCCATGTGAGTGGATATTTTCTGTTTAATAAATGTTATTTTGATACATACTCAGAGGCGCCCCTTTCCTTGTTTTTCTTCTAGCTTTTATTGGACCTGGCTTCAGGCCTTTTCGGTGGCAGCTCTGACAGACTCATATGTTTCTGTATATTGTTATATACACCCTGCCCCTGCCCCCTCGGACTATTAGGAACTATATATAAATGAGGTATTGTGACATTGCGCCGTTTTACTTGTTTTTAAATATATAGCATAACTGTTGTTAAAATTATATATATTTATTCTGTAATTTGTCCTGTTTAAAATGTCACTAAAATTGTGATTCTGGTACAAGCATTCCATTCATTTACAAATGAAAGTTTTTTTTTTTTCAAATATCAGTTTTTTTAATGTAACTAAAAAGTTAAACAAATAAAAACGAAAAAGTTAGAATATTAATTGTTAATATTAAAAACCAGCATAATGCTGCATGGAGTTTCCTCACAGCTCCCGGGTCCCTCGGCTCCACAGACTATATTTCACCAGGAAACTCACTCAAACTTGGCATATGGGGAAAGACAAGTACCGGGCACAGAAGGGCATCGGTGAAATCAGAAAAGGAGGCGATTTAGAGGCCTATTTCACCCGATCTCGGGCCGCAACACAGCGCCGCTCTGAATCGAAGATGGCGCCGGCTTCACCGTCCCCAGCCCGCTCTGAATTATCCCTGCACTCACAGGTGAGCTCTGCCACCTCCCTGAGGACTTTATGCTCACCAGAAGCCGTTCTAATGCCTCCCTGGGCTCAGGTGAAGGCTGGGACATGGAATCACAGATCCGGTCCCTACACAGCTACATCAGATCCCTACCCACCAAAGCAGATTTTGAGCATTGTGTTCATCGGATCGAAAAGGCATACAAGAAAGAAATCTCTGACCTTAAGAAGGATATGGGTGCCCACTTTGAGGATGTAGACACTACTACAGACACAGTACAAACACATGACAAAATCCTTAACAGCCACACCGTCATGCTGCAGCAGCTCGCATATCAACAGGACGACATTGAGAACCGTAACTGTCGTAATAATATCCGCATACGTGGAATTCCTGAGTCTGTAGACCCCATCCACGGCGATTCCCCTTCCACCTCTGGGTACACCATGAGGGCAAAACCGCCATCTTCCACACCCTCGGAGACCTACTGTCCTTCCTCAGCATGCTGGAGCTCCCACAGGTGTCTATCCCAGATTGGCCATTCACACCAACCACCCCTGGCCTACCCTTTACAGTGGCAGAAGCAAGGCCACAAACGCAACTCCAATCCGTTGCCTCAACGGGACCCCATAGATTGAATCCGGCCTGATCAAATTTGACATTTTTCTTTCTCTGCCTTCACACACAGGCAAACACAGGGAAAATGCAGACATGATCCCGCTACAGTCTGCCCCCCGTATGTTACCACTACAGTTTTTGAGGCCTATTTTGAACTTCCTCATCCCCTTACTGTTTTTTTTTTTTCTTTTTTTTTTTCCTTTTTCACAATTCACTAACCCTAAGCCCTGGACTAATGTAATTGTTTTACTCATATTATCCCCATTTCTTCTTTCCAGGTTGCTCACGATATCTAGCTCATGCCATAGACTTTTTTATATATGTTAACATGTATTATTTGTTTACAGCATTAATGTACATGCCCTTGTTTTGCTGCTACCTCCCACATAGTATAAGAGTCCTATGTTCACCCTAAGACATATAGCATATCTTCCTGAACACTGAATTTCCTACAACCCGTTCATGACCAATCCTATGCATCACCATTTTAATATTATACTATATGTTTATTGGTTTTGCTGCTTATTTGCTTATTGGAGCCGGGGACCAGGGGGCTACTCTGCCCAGCGAGTTTCCCCTGCACCCCCCCCCTTAAGGTTTTTTTTCCCCAGTGCCATTATGGACACTGAGGGGTATACTGCTGTATACCACACTGTACGATTTTCCTATTCCTTACTTGTAGTTCTTTGTTGCCACCTAGTGGCCTTTTTTGTTTATGTTCAACTTTTTTATAATTTGTTATGTTGGTCTTCTTCTGACCCAGAGTGAATTTTCCGTGTTATTCCTGTTTATTATTCTCGGATGTGGGGACGACGACCATGACCAAACCAATTGCTTCCATCTTGACCCAGTCCTATTGACCTGTATCACTCCCTCTTTCCTTTACTGTCTACTTTCCGCTTTTTCCTCCCTTCCCCCACTATTTTCATCTTTTCTATTTTCATCTTTTCTCTCTCCCTCTCTGGGCCTACCTTGACTTTCTCTTCACAGTGGCCAACATATATGTACCCAACGTGGATCAGGCTCGGTTCTTCTTATCCGTTCTCACCAGACTATCCTCATTTGGGGGTCCCTGTTATATCATCGGTGGAAACCTCAACATCGCCATGTCCCCGTTTGCAGACACATCCTCAGGTAAGTCCTCTGTTCCATTTTCTACACTGACACGCATCAAAGCCCTACTACACTCCTTCCATCTAGTGGATGTTTGGCGGGTCCAAATCCCACAGAGAGGGATTACAGCCATTATTCAGCAGCACATAACTCCTACAGCAGACTCGACCATTTTTTAATATCTCATTCCCTACATGTTACCCCCATCCAGGCATCCCTGGGCCACCCACTCTGGTCTGACCACGCTCCTGTCTATTTGACCCTAGCACGCCCCCCGCAGGTATGCAATGGAGGCTTAATGACAATCTACTACGGGATTCCATCTGCGTAGCGGACATCTCCAAAACTATTCAGAACTTTATATCCGACCACTCCTCTGACACTACCTCCCCTCTCATTCAATGGGAGGCCCTGAAATGCGTGGTTCGAGGCGTACTCATACAACACGGCTCCCGCCTCAAACGGATACGAACTGATGATATCCGCCGTCTCCTCTCCACTATAGCAGAAATCAAACCTATCCACAAACGAGACTTAGACCCTGCCATTTTTGTCAGATTATCGAATGCCCGCAGAGACCTACTCCAACTATTAGACTCACACTCCTTGATAGCTCGACAGGGCACGCAATTACCACTACTCTTTAGCCAACAAATGCGTCCAACACCTGGCACCGGTCCTCCACCGTAGGCCACCTCGATACTCCATTCCCTTTATCACCCATCCCAATCAAAATAAGACGTTCAACATGAAAGGCATCTGTACCTGATGAATCCCCCCCCCCCGTCCCCCAGTTACTCCTCCCTCTAAATGTCTCTGCAGCAGCTCTTACGCTCCTCTCCAACTTCCTCTTACTTACTTTTCCTCTGTCTCTTCTCCCTTCCTTCTTCCTCCTTTTCTTCCCCAATTTGCACCCAACGCTGGACCCCCCCCCCCCCCCCCCCCCTCTTCTTCCCCATTTTAATATTAATCCTTAAAATTTATGCATACCATCTTATGATGAACAACGAGTCTCTTCCAGCCAGAATCACTCGTCACACCAAGCATTGATGTTAATACTATATTGCATAACAATAAGAGTTAAGCTGTAGGCGATAGCCATTTGGCTGGCTCATCACACTTGTCCACTTGTGACTGTCTCCAGACTGTAACTTTACATGTTGTTCTATGTTAAACAACCAATAAATATATTTTCAACCCTAAAAAGCTGCATAATAATTGAAGCGTGAAGGGGGAGAAGGAGTTAATTAGGGCTGATTAGGGTAAACCCAGGGTTAATATAGTGCAATTCCAGCTTAAACCTAACTAGCCTTAAAAATATCCCTATGCTGACTAACATGTAAAAAAAAAATGTATGTAATTACTTATTTTCAGCCAGCACTGGTCCAATCACATGATTCCCTGTGTCAGCCAGCCTGCTTCAGGGGAGAGGAGGGAGCTCTGACAACAACTGGGCCATTGAAGCCTATGGGTGACATTAATGCTCCAGCTCCAAGCCATTGTTGAGCACTCTCTCCTCTCCCCTACAGCTGCCGCTGGCTGACACAGGGGATCACATAGGATCAGGTAGAAAATAGGTAATTATATACTGTAGAAAGTACAGGTTTGGTGGGGGGCGGGGGGGGGGGGCATTTTTAGTTAGTTTATGGTTAGGTTTAAGCTAGAATTCTACTTTAACCACTTCAAAACTGGGCCAACGCTGACATTTCTCACATGCATGTAAAAAATGAAATTTTTTTTGCTAGAAAATTACTTAGAACCCCCAAACATTAAATACATATTTTTATTTTATAAGCAGAGGCCCTATAAAATAAAATGGTGGATCTTGCAGTTTTTTTATGCCACACAATATTTGCGCAGTCGTTTAACAAACGCAAATTTTCAGGAAAAAATACACTTTAATGAATTTTAGTGCACAGAAACACAATTTAACACTTTCAATGTTTTTGTCAAACATAAAAAGATGATGTTACAACAAGTAAACAGACACCTAACATTATTAACTTCCATCTGCTGCCTGTAAAAGTGATTAGGTGACTGTATAGCCACTCAGATCACCTTTAAGGAATCGCAGGCTCTAAAAAATTATATCTGGATCATGAATGCAGCTTCAGCCAAGATGGAGATATTAACACCACCTCTTGAGGACGTATATATACGTATGTGGGTTGGGAAGTGGTTAAATAGAGACACGTTTTATTAAAAAAAAAAAAGTGACAACTTGACATGCAGATTGAAGCTCATCCCTCATTGTATCTCTGTATTTCTAACATGAACGGTGTTGATAAGCACTGAGGCTAGGTTTACACTGCTGCAATCGGATTTTGATCCCACTTTCAGTGTGATTATGTAGTGCAGCTTGGATGCTACTTTGATGTTACTTTGAAGTGGTTTGTATTTTATATGGGGCCAAAATCCTACTGGAATCGCACCAAAACAGCACAGGTAACTTTTCCAAAATTTCACTGTGCTGAGTGGCATTCATGTAAACGAGGACCACAAAAAACAATGTGATTTCTATTGTTATGCAATTTTGTACAATTCAAGTCGCATCTGAAATCACACTAGTGTGAACAGAGACGGTGCTGCTAGTGCTCCTGTATTCACACAAAAACGCCTGGCTTTTACTTCAAGAGCCTAGACTTGTATAGGCAAAAAAGCAGAAGAATTTCAGACTGTACAGGCCACACAGAGAGCAACAGTTTGTAATGTAAAATCATACAGTTTTTTGAATAACAGGTATTAAGAAGAGAATACAATATGTATTTATTTATTTAACAACTAATCGATTAATCGACAACTAATCGATTATGAAATTAATCGATTACTATTTTCATAAACGATTAATCGGCCAGTAATATAATGGGGTTAAAAAAAAACTAAAACAAGCCCTTTATAGTACAAAAAGAGCAAATAATCGCTACTGTAAATATTACAGTCACAGTTCTACAGTAACAAAAAATTAACCCCTTACAGTAGTGATTATCTGCTTTTTTTTTGTACTATAAAGGGCTCATTTTAGTTTTTTTTAACCCCCATTATGTTACTAAACGTCTTAGGCCTGGTTCACATCTATGTGTTTTTTGGTGCTTTTTGCTGAAACGTACTACAGTTCATTTACATGGTTTCCTATGGGACACGTTCACATCTATGCTTTTTTTCAGCTGCTGCGTATTTGGAACGGGTCAGGGACTTTTTTTTAACGCAAAACTGTTTTTTTTTTGGTTCAATATACTTCAATGGAGAAGCTGCAGAAAAGCATGTGATGCGTTTTTGCAGCAATTTGTGTTTTTTTAATCTGCCCAACAACAAATTTGCCAAAAAACATTATGTCTCTTCTAATAGTGTATACAGTATATCTCCTCTAATAGTGTATACAGTATATCTCCTTTTTTTTTTAAACTTTACATATTAACTAAATTATACACCACATTTTTTTTTTTTTTTAAGGTTATTAATCGATTAATCGAAACAATAAAAATAATCGTTAGTTGCAGCCCTAGTGCTGATAGAGTTCACTGTATAGATTTGTACACCAAAGATTGTATGCTGATGTAATAGGTCTTCATACACTGCCGCGTTTCACCATCATTTGCTTGATCAGAGCTCATGAAAACCAACAGCACTCATCTAGGAAAAAACAATACCATTTACAGAATGTTCGTATATTTACATAGTACTTGTATAAATCCAACATCAACTGTAGTCATGTATTCACTGCATGGAACCCACCTCTGAACAAAAGAATATGGAACAGTAAATCTATGCGTTTATGGTGCCACATCCAGTATTAGAGCCAAAGCGAGAAAACCCCCTATGATGGACTTTTTAGGCACATCTAATTAAAAAAGGGGTATTTAAGAGTATTTCAGTAAGAAATTGTATTGATTATTAAACACATTGAGTAAAATAGACATATGATAAGGGAATGTATTATACATCTATAACATTGTCACCATCTACTAGCATAACAGATATGATCTTCTTGCACCCAACGTGTTTTGGAGTACAGATATCTCCTTCTTCAGGGGTGTAACTTGAAGAGGAAAATATATCTATAATATAATTTGAAAAACAGTAAGTATATAGCAACATGAAAATATACATGCATACTTATACATAACAGTTTTACAGAGAATTTGAAAATACACTTATGTATATTTTGGTTACGTGGTAGATTTAACACTCCATCATATTACACTTTAAAAACCAAGAAACCTTCAAAAGGACTGTGCTTGCTGACTTTCTGCTTCAATAGCTCAACCATTAAGGGGAGTCTTAAAACTGCATAGTGTGTCTATCCCAAAGAGCCAATTCACAGCCTTCTCTAGGCCCCACATAGGGGGAATGGCAAGAGGAACTCACTGGGGTCAATGTGGAGAGATCCTGCAATAAAAGGCATAAATAATTCTGGGATATAGTAAATATTATTTAAGTTTTTAACTGAAAATTTGTAAGAATAATAAAAATAAATATACATATATATATATATTTGTATATTACTATGAATAAATATGTATTTCAATAGTGTTTGTTATAGGCATTTTTGTATATACCTAAATGTTGCAGGTGAAAAGGGACCAAGACAGGAGAAGGGCTCTGTTATGGGAGAGCTGATCTCAACTAAAAGGATTTGATAAATTAAGGAATAATTAGTCAATTATAAGGCCATTTTTAGAGGTAATTTAGACATATAAAATAGTAAAAAGGAAAATATCATAAATGGGCAATATGTTTTTTTCCATGTGAAGTTTCAATAAGCCATATATTTATAAATATGTCATGGATGGTATATATCACACTAGTGAATACGAGGTAGGTAGGTTAGCCATATACCACAATTTATATCGATAACATATAGGCAAAACTGTAGTAAAATATCAGAACAATTCAAGCCTGTTTACAAAAAAGTGATGGTTCCAAAATATGGAATCCCAGTGAAGTTTTAATGAGGTAGATATAAGTGGGCATATTTACCTTTAGACAGGATCTCAAGATAGACACAGCACATCCTGACATCCAGCAGCCAAATGTGGTGGATACAGGACGTGCTCAGAATTGGGTCTTAAATACCCCTCCTTCTCCAGTCAGCTGGTGCCAATAATTGCGACAGCTGATGTTCCTGGAGAGAGGAGGAGGGAACAGGTCTCTCCATGATGTCCCCCTGAGCTGCGAACGCGCCGCCCTGTCCCCAGTGTGCATGCGCGAAGTGCCGGCATGATGGAACGACGCCATGCGTGCACCGCCCACCGACACACACAGCTTCGCAGCTTTGACTACGCATGTCCGCCAGAGTAGCAAGATGGAGGCAGGACGAGAATGTAAAAATGTCTGTAACCTCACAGACGCCACCGCGGGTTACTTAGCCTGGGCGGCTTAGTGTGCAATGGCCTCTCTGTGGGACAGGGAAGTGGGGAATAGAACTGCAAAGGGGGAAAAAACACAAGGTTAAAGTGGGGTTGCGGTCAAAAAAAAAAAAGGGGCTTAAAAATCATAAAAAAAAAATGAAAAAAAATTATTGGAAAAAAAAATTTTTTTTACTCACCTCCAAATGCCTGTTGCTATGGGGTCCCTCGTAGTTTGCCACCTTCATTGCCCGGGCAAAACGTCACTTCCCCCTCGGCGCCGCACAGTCATCTGGGACCTGTCACGTGTCCCAGATGACTGAGCGTCAAATCACGGCGCACGCGCCGCTCGCGCATGCGCAGTGGGTGCCCGGCTGTGAAGCCACAGCCGGGTTCCCACATTAGGAATGCCGGCGCCGCGAGCGGCTCGTGGAACAAGGGGGGGCCTCGTTCCCCCGCATCGCTGGACCCTGGGACAGGTAAGTGTCCGATCAGCAGCTGCAGTATTTGTAGCTTTTGACTTTTAAAAAAAAAAAAATGTTTTCCCCAGGACGGAGCTCCGTTTTAAATATCAAAGGCAAATATAAAGCATATACGGTGTATATATATGTGTATAGATAGATATATATATATATATATATATATATATATATATATATATATATAGTGTATGTTGTAAATACATGGATATTGAGGTCATTTAGTATTAAACAGATCTAGGCAGAAAGCAGGAGCACATATACTTATTATAATACAGAGTATCAAAAATTTCAATAATAAATATAAAGAAAGGGGGAAAGACATAGCAGCTGCAGGTTGTACTTGAACATAGATTATATCCCAAACATAGCAGAGTTTACAGAGTTAGTGACTTTTCCTATAGACATAAAGTCTAGGTCATCAATGTATATTTTACTTTTCAATTCCTCCAGATGAAAATCCTTCAAGAAATGGTTTAAAACAGATAGCCTCATTTAACCCTGGTGGCTTTCAACTTAGTTCCAGTCCCCTCCCCTGGAGCTGGGGTGTATGCGATCCAAAATCAGAAATTCGATATTTGGGAATTTACCGCCATGTACTATCTTAGCGTGTCGACTGAGGGGGAGACCTGGGTTGCATACCTGCATACTTCTTATATGCCTGTATGCCCTCCTCCAGAATTCGAGTTTTGTTTTTCCGATATAGAAGCAACTGCAGTTGCATTGCAACATATATATCACTCCAATTGTTTTGCAGTTTGCAAAATGTTTTGGATATAAGATTTGACCATTTGGAAGGATAGGATTTTTTTGAGTGAAAATAAATTTACAATAATTACAGGTCCCACACATGTAAGTTCCTCTATACTTACAATTGATTTTACTTGTTTCTCCTTTAAACTCACTGTTAACAACCCTATCTTTCACATATCTGGCTCTTTTGAAAGTGAAAAGAGGTGTCGCAGGGACAAATTGTCCCAATGACATATCAAGTGTTAGCATATGCCAGTATCTCTCTACAATTGTTTTAATTTTTTCCTGTTGATTGGTGTATTTTGTAATAATTCTTAAAGGGTTAGAGTTGTTTTTTGGTTTCTGTGAATAGAGTACGGTAGTTATTTTCTGGGTTGTATAGATGAGTGAGCCCTTGATGCTCCTGGGTAGGGATGAGCTTCGAGTTTGAGTCGAACTCATGTTCGACTCGAACATTGCCTGTTCGCCTGTTCAGCGAACAGTGAACAATTTGGGGTGTTCGCGGCAAATTCGAAAAGCCGCGAGCACCCTGTTAAAGTCTATGGGAGATATCTCAAGTGCTAATTTTAAAAGCCTATATGCAAGTTATTATCATAAAAAGTGTTTGGGGACCTGGGTCCTGCCCCAGGGGACATGTATCAATGCAAATTTTTTTTTTTTAAAAACTGACGTTTTTTCAGGAGCAGTGATTTTAATAATGCTCAAAGTGAAACAATAAAAGTGTAATATTCCTTTAAATTTCGTACCTGGGGGGTGTCTATAGTATGCCTGTGAAGGGGCGCATGTTTCCCGTTCTTAGAACTGTCCCTGCACAAAGTGTCATTTTTGCAGGAAAAAAAGCTATTTAAAATCACTCGCGGCTAATGAATTGCCGGCTCCCGTAACACAGAGAACAGTCATTCATTGAAAGTCATTGATAAAAAAAAAAGTCATTTATAAAAAATAAAAAAAAAGCGTGGGGGTTCCCCCAAATTCAATTACCAGGCCCTTCAGGGGGTCCCCCTAAATATCCATACCAGACCCTTCAGGTCTGGGATGGATTTTAAGGGAAACCCCGGCCAAAAAAAAAAAAAAATGCCGTAGGTTCCCCCTCAAAATCCATACCAGACCCTTATCCGAGCACGCAACCTGGCTGGCCGCAGGAAAA
The DNA here is from genome assembly GCA_028564925.1 of Lithobates sylvaticus. Lineage (NCBI taxonomy): Eukaryota > Metazoa > Chordata > Amphibia > Anura > Ranidae > Lithobates > Lithobates sylvaticus. The sequence goes on from CM053026.1 coordinate 652,793,809, forward strand.
GATGGGACGAGGGCGCCCCCCCCTCCTGAACCATACCAGGCCACATGCCCTCAACATTGGGAGGGTGCTTTGGGGGTCTATGACCCCCTCAAAGCACCATGTCCCCATGTTGATGGGGACAAGGGCTTCATCTCCACAACCCTGGACATTGGTTGTGGGGGTCTGCGGGCGGGGGGCTTATCGGAATCTGGAAGCCCCCTTTAACAAGGGGACCCCCAGATCCCGCCCCCCCCTGTGTGAAATGGTAAGGGGTACCCCTACCATTTCACAAAAAAAGTGACAAAATGTTAAAAATGACAGGAGACGGTCTTTGACAATTCCTTTTATTAAAATCTTCTTTCATCTTCTTTTCTTCTGGTCTTCCTTCTTCCTTTCTTCATCCTTCGGTTTGTCATCTTCTTCTTCCATCTTCTTCCATCTTCTTCTTCTTCCATCTTCTTCTTCCTCCGATCCGCTTCTTCTTGCTCTGGTCTTCTCGTCCGGCATCTTCTTTCACGGCGTCGGCGTCTCTTCTTCTGTGTCACGCCGCTTCTCGCAATGGGAGGCTCCCGCTGTGTGAGGCTTCGCTGCGTCTGACAGCTCTTTTATAACGAAGGGCGGGGCCACCTGGTGACCCCGCCCCCTCTGACGCACGGGGACGTCATGGGGACTTCCCTATGGCTTTCCCCATGACGTCAGAGGGGGCGGGGCCGTCCCCGCCCCCCTCTGTTCACATTAAGCATTAATAAAATCACTGCTCCTGAAAAAACGGCCATTTAAAAAAAAAAAAATTTGCATTGATACATGTCCCCTGGGGCAGGACCCGGGTCCCCAAACACTTTTTTTGACAATAACTTGCATATAAGCCTTTAAAATAAGCACTTTTGATTTTGAACGTTCGAGTCCCATAGACTTTAATAGGGTTCTAAAGTTCACACAAGCTTTAGGTCTGTTCGCAGGTTCTGGTGCGAACCGAACAGGGGGGTCTTCGGCTCATCCCTACTCCTGGGCGAGCACTGGAGCATCAAGGGAAGTCCTTACTGGAAAGGAATCAACTGCAAAGGATCACTGAATATTGAGAAAAATTTGATGTAGCAACCCTCATATCAGTGTATGTCTATGTGTATGTCTATATGGGATATTACATATATTAAAGGTACCTACTCAAGGTCTGTGTGTATAAGAGTGCCATGTTATAGAAGCACCTCATTCATCACCCTAGAGCAAAAGGAGGGGATCCTGAGTGTATGGTATAGAGAGTAGGGGAAAAAAAGGAATTTCCAGAATAATATAGCATACTGCCATTATAATCCTACACATATAAGAGATACTCAATATATGAACTGCATCTACTGTGATAACATACATGCAAACCAATGGGACGTTGAATTTGAAATCACATCTTATGTAGGTTCACTATCCATTTATAAATATGATTTTATCCATATATTGTAAGAATTGGAGTCAACCCGATTATAATTATCAAATCATGTAGCCTAGACTTGCTGGAGAGTTGGGGGAGCTGGACAGACAGACTAAACAAAGTACTTTGATGGAGCTGTTTTAAGCATGTGCAATATGCTCAGTGTCCTCAATTAGTTAAAGTGGTTAATAACCCAATTTGACAACTTCATATAATCTTCCTTGTTTTTTCCTTGCCCCTGTCTCTGTGTTTTATAAAAAAAAAATGCCTTCTTTACCTCATTTCAGAGCGTCTCCCAGCTCTCACGTGACCAGCCAGCTCTCTCCATCTTACAGTTGCAGCAGGTGGGGCCAAGATTCCCCAGCTGACGTCAGGCGAGACAAGAGAAGGAGAGGAGAGAGAGAGCTGGCCGGTCACGTGAGCGCCGGGAGATGCTCTGAAATTAGGTAAAGAAGGCCTTTTATTAATAAAACACAGAGACAGGAGCACCTGTCATTAGGAAACAAGGAGGATTATATGGGACAATAAAAGTAATTTTAGCAGCAGGAGGGGAGGGGGGAGGCACTGGCACAAGCAGACAGGCAGGGAGGGGAGGGGGAGGAGGACATAGGAGATCTGCAGATAGCAGAGGATGACAGAGGCACGTAAACTGACCAGGGTGTCAGGGCTCAGCAACCATGATAAACCGTGGTCAGTTTACAGAGGGGAGGGCATAGCCAGGCAGGATCAGCCAGGTATTTTAGGTGATACAGGGGCCAGCCTTTCACATGGGCAGCCGCAGTGTGAAAGGGGTCAAATTAAGGAACTAAGGACATGTGGGGACATCTGGTGGTAGAAAATGAAAACTACAAGACCTAGAAAGAATTAGAGACAAACTATGTAAAACTAACAATGCGTTACATTTGGATCGTTTGAAAATGATGGATGATGACATGCACAGTGAGGGGGTCATGCACACAAGTAGAAGTGAGATGCTGTGCAGTAATGTGGGTGAGTGATCCTTTCCTTGATCCTTTCCTTGTACCTATCTATAATGCCAAAGCTCTCTTGTAGTGCTAATACTTAATGAATTCATACTTACTGTATATTTAAACATGTTTTCTCCCATATGCTGTTCCTGCTTATGTCCAGCAATGTTTGTTTTTTTTCCCCTCCTTTTATTAAGGTCCACCCCATTGAAGAAATATAGGTAGGTAATATGTTTAGCCACCAGTAGTCACTATGTAAATTTAAAATATAAACCATTGTTGGAATTGTATATGAAATTTGCCCATCTATATAGAAATAAAGCCCAAAGAGAAACTCACCAGATAAATACGTTTTCAGTTAGAAAATCTGCGTTACAGATGCTTTTCTGCATGTGCGTTTTTGATGCATTTTTGATGCGTTTTTGGTGCGTTTTTGATGCAGTCCAGTGCATTTTTCTCCCTCTTTTTTTCTTAACCCTAAATAAGTGTGCGTTCCGGTGCATTTTTGATGCTTTTCACAGCGTTCCAGTACAGTCCAGTGCAGGAAAAATGCAGCATGTTCTACTTTTTGTTCTGTAACTGGAACACACTGGAACTGCAAGCACTGGTGTGAACTATGCCACTGAAAACCATAAAACCTACTTTCTATGCATTTTTGATGCAGAAAAAAAACATACTAGACTGCATGTGGTGTGAACTGGCTCTAAGACCTTAGGTGAGGGCTGCCCCCAGAAAAAAAAATATATGGGAATGGATTAGATGAGGTTGCCAGGAGTCTTGGAACAAAAACCAAGCTGTCCTAAGCAACTTCTTACTTCTCTAGTTTACTTGGTGCTAGTTAACCGCTTCCCGACCGCCCACTGCATATATACGTCAGCAGAATAGCACGGGCAGGCAAAACCACGTACCTGTACGTGGCCCTTTAAATGCCATGCCCATGGGTCGCGAGCGCGGCGCCAGCGCGGAGCGCTCGCGACCCGGTCAGCGATCGGTGTCCCGCGATCGGGTTACGGAGCTTAAGAACGGGGAGAGGTTTGTGTAAACAAACCTCTCCCCGCGCTTCCTACTCTGCCTGTCATTGATTGGCTGTTCCCGGTCATCGGAAAGCCAATCAATGACGTCAGACGTCAGCCCCGCCCCCTAATGTAAAAAAAACACACACACACGTCACAGCCCATAACCCCTCCCCTCCCCCTAGTGGTTAACTCTTTTTCACTACAACTGTCATTTATACAGGAATCAATGCATTTAAATAGCATTGATTGCTGTATAAATGACAATGGTCCCAAAAATGTGTCAAAAATGTCCGATGTGTCCGCCATAATGTCGCAGTCACAATAAAAATTGCTGATCGCTGCCATTACTAGTAAAAAAAAAAAATATTAAAAAAAATGCTATAAAACTATCCCCTATTTTGTAAACGCTATAACTTTTGCGCAAACCAATCAATAATCGCTAATTGCGATTTTTTTTTTTACCAAAAATATGTAGAAGAATACGTATCGGCCTAAACTGAGGAAAAAAAATGTTTTTTTAGATATTTTTTGGGGGATATTTATTATAGCAAAAAGCAAAAAATATTGCATTTTTTTCAAAATTGTCGCTCTATTTTTGTTTATAGCGAAAAATAAAAACCGCAGGGGCGATCAAATACCATCAAAAGAAAGCTCTATTTGTGGGAAAAAAAGGACGCCAATTTTGTTTTGGAGCCACGTCGCACGGCCGCGCAATTGTCAGTTAAAGCGAGGCAGTGCCGAATCGCAAAAAGGGGCCTGGTCCTTTGGCTGCCAATTGGTCTGGGGCTGGAGTGGTTAAGAAACCACTGCTGTTTAAAGCCTTACTCCAGTCGAAACATTTATTGTTATTTTAGCTATAATCACTGCTAATGTTTTTTTATTGATGATTAGGCCTCCTTTTAGTATATTTCTCATCACTTACTCTCTATGTGGTGTGCGTCAGACAGGACAGGAAGTGAGAGGAAATCTCCCAATCAGAGTCACAGAGTCAAAATATTGTGGGGAAGTGTCATAACCCCATTGGAGAGATTTCCCTTCACTTCCTAAGCAGCAGGTGTTAGACAGACACTGACTAAATAATTAAAGTGACATTCATGGCCATCATCCGTAATGTATACAGTAGAGAAAATTGAAAAAAAGATTGGACTGTGCAGTCCCAAAAGAGGAGTAACTATTCAAAATATGTTAAAACCTTATATATTTATTTTATTACCAACATGTCAACATGAACATCTATAGTAAAATAAAAAGAATTCAAAAGCCACATTGAGCAGTTTCCTGCATAGGGCTATGTAGCGAGAGAATAAGCACTGATAGGTAGGTCCTCACGTGCCCACGCGTTTCGCCACTGCTTCATCAGGGCCTATGAAGACCACACAGTACTCATCTATGAAGGAAAACAATACCATTTATATTCATATTTGGATATATATATATGTCATTCCTTTACATGATCTGTATATCACAGTATATCACAGTACAACCTATTACAACCGTATGTGAGAGTGCGAGACCCACCTCAATGATGGGCGCCCAGGCAGTCAGAAGATACCAACTCGGAGAGATAGGGTCTAAGGTTTTAAAAAAAAACAATATGTATAATAGTGGTCAGTGTATTAAAGTGATTACAAAGTCTATTTTTTTTCCGATAAAAATAATGCACAAGGTGACATGACGGTGGCGTATGCCACCACGCGAAGGCGCCCAGGTAGGTGCTAATTAATGGGCAGAGGGAACACTTAGGCAGAGATGGCTTGCAGTCGCCATCTCAGCCGGAGAGAGTTACAGATCTCAGGTAGACCTATTGAGGTCAACATACTGAGGGGATGGTGGCAACTGAACTAAGAATATATGGTCATGCTTATCATGTTTGTCACTAGATCATCGATACCATCACTTTCTGACTTACATATATGTTTGACGGTATGCTGGGGCTGATTGGATGGAACGTGGTTTGGCCTCAGCCACTTACCAGTAAGTTGTAATCCCTACTAATATATAGATATAGGAATACTTGATGTAACAAATACTCATATATATATATATATATATATATATATATATATATATATATAGTTAAGCAGCTGTATATGGGGCCATGGCTCTATCCTTTGCATACGTTTGAACAATGATTTAAAGGTAAGTATAACCCAGCACTAATACGCAATATAATATAATATTAAACACAAATGCAATATATAATACACAGCCATGTTTCCTTACCTTTACGATTTCCCATTTTGAATTCTATTTCTTTTACTATAGATGTTCATGTTGACATCAATGTTCTTTTAATATTTTGGTACTGATTTAAAATATAATGTTTTAACATATTTTGAATAGTTATTCCTCCTTTGGGCCTGCACAGTCCAATCTTTTTTTTCTTCAATTTTCTCTAGTGTTAGGCAGACACCTCTCCTCAATAAGACTATCTTAAACTTGATATTTGTAGTAATCCTTTCCCATGCTATGTAAAAAAGACTCTTTTAAGTAAAGTTGGACTTTTTTTTTTAATTCTCTAATAACTCTGTGATGTGAGAATTTTGTTGAATTTATCATTCTACATTTTCCATAAGGTTATGTACTTTGGTTTCATTTGCAGCGCCAATTTACAGGTCTTTTAGCAGTAGTTACAGTATATATATTGTAATAATCATCTCTTTTGTCCAATAGATGGCAGCATTGCTACAAAAAAAAATCCCAATGTACAATCCCAGTAGTATTGTATTTAAAGTGGTACTAAAAGACCCCTCTAATTATGTTGTGTTTAAATTAGAAAATCATTGAACCCTTTAAAAGGTTCCTGAAATCTGTCTTTCTGATATCTTCCAACAGTCCAGTATACTTCAGGATTCTTGTAATGGATACGTAGAAATCACTAATAAAGAATGCTATATATAAGGTGCTGTGATGGAGAGATGTTTCTTAGAGGAGAGTACAGGGAAGCAGCAAGGTTGCAAAAATCTAATGGCATATAATGTGTGCCAAATGTATGTGAATAATAAAAAAAAATTGATAAATATGTTTATTAAAACAGCTCACATGCATTTTAATAGTTGATATAGCTTGTAACCAAATTCTCAGATTTATGTTGTAATAAAGACAATACAATAGATTATTTTATTGCACAATCTGGCCATGAAGCAGGTGACTTTATGAACTGATTGCTTCTCTGTAGTTTCCAGTTTGGACCTTGGGTGTGTGCGATGACCGTGTAGTAAATGTTTAGCTGGATACATTAGTTGAAAAAGACCAGCCTTTCATGAACACCATTAGTTTTGGTCCAGAGAAAGTGAAAACATAGCCTTCCTGACTTAATATTGATTCATCAAAAGAAAAACAAAAAAAAATCCAGACAAAGGTAGAGCAATTCCCCGGGTCACATATTTCCATATTATCTTTTATCCAGTGTTTTTTTTAATTTTTATGTATTTGTTTTACCCTTATAGGCTAAGGCCTTGTTCACATGGGGCCTATCAATGCGTGCCCCATGTGAGGGCCATGTTTACCCTTGGGGTGATGTACAGGAGTTCCATGCATGCCAGAGCAGGGAGTCCCATTGGTGTCAATTGGGACGCAGCAGCTGCACCCAATTTTTTTTTTTTTTTTTTTTTTATTAATCCAAACTCTTTTCATCGATTAAAAAAAAAAATAAGGCATTACAGATCATGTAGCATTTACAAAGATAGAATAAGAGACAGTCGTTCCATTCATAACAAACCAAAATAAAAGAAACATTTGAATCAAACAGGTAGAAGCTCTGTTCTGCAATTTACAAAGAATTTATTTTCTTTTCTTTCTCATGTCACATCGTAAGGTTAAAATCAGAAACAGAGCAGCGAAATTAACTGGTGGGTACAAAAACCTAAACCCCGTTAATAGGGGAATGATCAGTGCGTCTAACTGTAGGAGCCTGTCCATTACCAACTCTGGAGGGGCCAGACCAGAGGTGTCTAAACAGCTCTGACATATGAAATTAAATTTATGCATCGCATTATGATGGCAATAGGCAAGCTGTTTCCTTAGTAGGAGGGAGTTAACATATTCTACCCACTGCTTTCTAGTAGGTGTAGTAGATGACATCCAATACCTAGAAATTAGGTTTCTGGCTAAATACAGGAGACGAGTTATCAGTGGCGGCTGGTGTTTTTTTTTTTTGGGGGGGGCGGCAAACAACTATCCCCCCCGGTCGGCTGGCATAAACCAGGCCAATCCCGCGCGGTCGGTCATCCAGCCCTGCATTAACCCCATCTAGATTGCAGGCGGCGGCTTCCTTCGCTTCTACTCCTCCTCTGCATCACGGCGGCTTCCACTGTGCGTCTCCTCCTAGGCGTTCAATAGGATTGTCTGTTCTTTCAGCCAATCGGGTGATGGGTTTCTCCTTCTTGGTTGTCCGGAAGGAGAATCAGTGGCTGGAAAGATTGGCCGGGAGGAGAATCAGTGTGACAATGGAAAATATTCAATTGCTATTGTCACACAACTGGGTGGGCTCAGGGCACAGTGCTCTGCTCCCCGAGCCCACCCTTTTTTGAAGCCTATTAGAGCCTCTGGCTCTAATCACGTGCTTAAAAAAACAAAAAAAACATTGGAATCCATGCGTCTGGTGCCCTGCATGTACATTAGGGGGCTGGACGCATGGATGGGGGGGGGCACCTCTTATGGACAGTGAGTTATCATAATATAAGTACCCGGTTGATACATTTCAGCATTCAGCACCCCTAATAAGCACACTAACGGGTTGTTAGAAATAGGAACTTGGACATGAGTAGAAATGGCAGATCATGTATATAAAATCATCTCTATGTATATTATATTTAAGGCTGATGGGTGTATCTCTCTTACCCCAATTGCTGCTCCCAATTTGAGATCTGCGCGGATGCATGGAACCGTGCACCTGCATGGTTGTCAAATTGGGAGTAGCAGCCTTGCAGCCGCTGCATCCCAATTGACATAAATGGGACCACCTGCACAAAGATGCACAGAACACATAGATAAAAAATAAAAATAAAAGAAACTGGATACCATGTCCCTGTGCATGTAAACACAACCCTCACATGGGGCACACATTGATACGCTCTATGTAAACAAGATCTAAAGTATTCACCATCTCCTCATTCTCCAGCACTAATTAAAGTGACCCAGAAGTCAGTGTCTTGAAACATTGCTGCTTCACTGCACCATGGCTGTTGCATGCAGTGCCGGGACAAGGTCATCCAGTGCCCAGGGCAAAGATGCCAAACTGCGCCCTCCTTTCCCTTAGGGTTAGGCTCAGGGTGCCCCCTACCCCTGCAATATACCATTGCGCCAGGGGCAGCCACCCCTCCTGCCCACCCCTTGTCCCAGCCCTGGTTGCATGTATTCTACTATTTGCATGGGTCAAATACCTGTCTACCTTCATGTGCAGTGGTTCCCTCTGCTGGCTCATAAGTCCTGTATTGACATACCAGCTGGTGGGAGAACGCACAGGTAAAAGATATTGCGTTAACCCAGGAGTGTGGAATAGTTGACTGCTGAGAAACATAGGTATAGCAACCCTTTGTGCGCACTTCAACCCCTTTTTTGTGTGGACCAGAGTTCTTCCTGATTTTTTATTTCCTTTTTGTGTGGACCTTGCCTTCTACAAAATAAAACTTGAGACAAACTTTGCTTGAACAGTAAGGTCACAGCTTTATTGCATTCAAATCCATCAATTTATTAAACCACTTTTAATGAAACATAATGAAACATCAACCCAAGGAATTTATATTTTACACATAGTGACATGACATTTTATACATAGTAACATTGGTCCAGCTTATACCAATGTAACTAGTATGCATATACCATACCTAGGCAATCCTCCTGAAAGCTGGATTGCTACTCCAGTGATCTTCACTTGCTTCTGGGCTTGAGCAGCTGCCCTGCTCCACTCTGAACACAGAAGGTTGGTTGCTCGGCACCTAGGGTTGCCACCTGTCCAGGATTCACCTGGACAGTTCAGGCTTTGAATCACGTGTCCGGGTTTCAGTCCACCTGAAACTCGGACACATTATTCAGACCAGGCTGTGGCTCCCCAAGTAACCGAGATAGTCATACACAAATCTGTTGCCGCTGCGGGCGACTGTTTGGGGGCAGGTTTGGCATCACTGAAGGGTGGGGTGATGATGTCACCCACTGGCGCGCTCTGTGCGCTACATTACTACTCCCCTTAGGGCACCCAAATGTGTCCCAGGTCTTTTATAATCCTATAGTGTTTACTGCAAAAAAATAAAAAAATTGCTCTGTGCTGCAAAAATGTTCGGGTTTGGCTTGAAGAAAAGGTGGCAACCCTATCGGCACCCGCAAGAGTGATGTCAACGCCTGCCTCTCCACCCTATCCCATCAGGGAATGCTTTGCATTAATTCAGTAAATGCAAAGCATTCTCTAGATGGCGCCTGTGCCAAGCAGCCACCCTCCTGTGTTCACAAAGTAGCAGGCCAGCTGCTCAGCATGAGACCCACAAGCAAGAGGAAATCACTGGAGTAGTGGTGTGTACTTCAGTGATTTACATCTTCCAGGGGGGATCGGCCAGGTATGGTATATACATAGTTACATTGGTCCAGCTTGTAACTATGAATAAAATATAACTGGAATTCTTAGTGCTGGTTACAGGTATGTTAGCATCCAGTGTTTCGTTAAGATTGTCTAGAGACATGTCTTCATTATAAGTTCCAGACACCAACAACCAATCATTTGTATTGCTTACAAACCCGGATAATATACTGCTGCAAGGTAAGAAACTGCCAACAAAGCTATGATGAAACCTGAAATCCAGAGGGGGAGCTGAAACTTGCTTGAAGCTGGGTTCACACTGCAGCACGGAGCTGTTTACAGCAGGATCCGGTGCGTCCCCCTCCACCGTTCCAGGTCCGATTTCAGTCCGAATTTTTGGCTGAATTCAGGACCTTAAACAGACCAGAAGACGCACAGGACTCCTGTGCAATTCGCACCTGAGCCATTTCGGAGATGTGTGAACCGACTCCATAGAGAACCGGTCACAATCTCCTGACATGCGAATTGGATGTAGGGAAACCCGCATTCAATTCGCAATAGTGTAAACCCAGCCTCAAGACTGGTTGTCTCCAAAGAGGTCAGTGACCTCACCCTTGAACCTCCACATTCTACACAGCGGCAGCTGATCGGCAGGTACAGCGGACTCAATGTCCACCAGCACCCGCCGATGCTTTGGTACACATGGGCCTATGTAAACAAGCCAGATTGCTGTTCTGTGAGTACAGAAGGCATGGATCCTGTGTTCACGGCGGCTTCCACTGTGCGTCTCCTCTCTCACTACACTGAAACAATGGCTAGGCACACAGTTAACCCTTTGATCGCCCCTGATGTTTCAGCCAATCGGGTGATGAGTTTCTCCTTCTTGATTGTCCGGAAGGAGAATCAAAAAAGTGTCAAAAGTGTATTTTAGGGTCCAATTTGTCCACTGCAACATCGCAGTCCCGCTGTAAGTCACTGATCGCCGTCATTACTAGTAAAAAAAAAATTCCATAGACATAGTTTGTAGATGCTATAACTTTTGCGCAAACCAATCAATATATGCTTATTGGGATTTTTTTTTTTTTCCCAAAAATTTGAGGCAGAATACATATTGACCCAAATAGATGAAGAAATTTGATTTTTACATTTTTTTTATTTTATATGTTTTAAATCAAAAAGTAAAAAATATATATATTTTTTTTTCAAAATTGTTTTTTTTTTTTTTTTTGTTTATAGCGCAAAAAAAAAGCAGAGGTGATTAAATACCACCAAAAGAAAGCTCTATTTGTGGAAAAAAGGGACATAAAGTTTATTTGGGTGCAACGTCGCACGGCCGCGCAATGGTCAGTTAAAGTAACGCAGTGCCATATCGCAAAATATGGCTTTGTCATGACGGGGAGTAAATCTTCCGGAGGTCAAGTGGTTAGAAACCCTTTTATGAGAGTCCATGACTGCAGCTTACTGTGGAGGAAGTAAATATATTATCTGTGGATAAGAAGACACTTTTCAGACAATGAGACATTTTCGATCGTACATTTTTGTCTGTGCGGTTCTTGTGACTGTCCCTGTTCCTGTTTCTGTTTATCAAGTTCACTGAAGCCCAAATAACAATCTCTTAAAACGGCATCGCAAAACCTGATTGTCTTGGTGACAAACCAGTTTGGTGACAAAAGTGTGCCTTTTCCTGTGCTGGAAGATTAGTTGTTTTATCTGCTAGTCATGTCCAACAAAACATGACAAATTATTCTTCTTCCTGTCGTCTTATGTTTAGTATTTTTTCCTTTGGTTGTTTATTAAAAAAAACATTTGTTGTCTTTGTGCAAAAGGGATTTTGTGGACAATATACTATTTAGAGCTCATTTACTAAAGTGTTTAAGGACAAGATGTTTGGTGAACCATAAAGAAAATATAAACTGGCTTTCATTCAGCGAAGTTAGTCATAGATGACAAGTATCTGCTATGAAATGTAGGCATACAGGTGTGCCCTGAGTGGTGATGACAATGCCAACCACAGCCCATACCAAAGCTGGTCTTAGCCATGTCTGACCAGGGAACAGCGCACAGCTTTAGTCTATGCAGACTGTTCAGATGTGGTTTGAGCGCCTTCATTCACAGTCCTTCTCCATGTCTCCCCAATAGTATAGATTTATTGATAACACATATTTGGGGAGATTCACTAAAACTGGTGCACACAGAATCTGGTGCGGCTCTGCATAGTAACCAATCAGCATCTAGGTTTTATTGTCAAAGCTTAATTGAACAAGCTGAAGGTAGAAGCTGATTGGTTCCAATGCACAGCTGCATCAGATTTTGCACGCACCAGTTTTAGTAAATCCCACCCCCAATGACTCTGATGTGGCATGTGTCAATGGTCCTTCAGAAGCAGTGTACAGTACACTATGGGGTTGATTTACTAAAGGCAATAGGCTGTTCACTTTGCAAGGGAATTTGCGCCAGAGGTTGGTTATATAGTTAGCAAGGTTGAACCAGTACATCCAGTTCAACCTGAGTGAGTGTGGGTGCATGTCTACAATTGTCCCTATCCCTGTACATTGTGTCTCATTAACCTCCTTGGCGGTAACCCCGAGCCTGGCTCGGGTCCAGCTTTTTGTGCTGGGAGCGGTAACCCCGAGCCAGACTCGGGCTTGCGTTGCAGGATACAGGGGGGGAAGTTACTTACCTTTTCCCCTGGATCCTGCGATGTCTCCCCACTGTGTGTGCGAGCCGTCCGCTCGCTCGATTCACACAGTGCCGGGTGCCGCCGATCTCCGTTCCCTGTGACGTTACGATGCACGGGAGCGGAGATCGGCGCCAAATTCAAAAAAGTTTAAAAACACAACACATATACAATACTGTAATCTTACAGATTACAGTACTGTATACAAAAAATACACACCCCCTTTGTCCCTAGTGGTCTGCCCAGTGCCCTGCATGTCATTTTATATAATAAAAAGATTTTTTTTCTGCCTGGAAACTGGAGATTGTCCATAGCAACCAAAAAGTGTCCCTTTATGTCAAAAGTGGTTTTAGACAGCTAGAAAACACCGATAAAAAAATAAAATCACAATTTATCATCAAACAATAAATTTAATGACAGCGACTATTCTGCAACTGAGCAAATTTCAGTGTTTTTGATTTGATTACATTATTGAATCATTTTTTATATATATTTTTATATTATATTATAATTTATTATTTTGTGTTTCAAACTTTATCATACCCGGGATGTCTACTAGACTCTGGTTCGGACAGATTTAAGTGAGTTATTCATAAGAATTGCATGCCTACAATATAAAAACGCCAAATTTCCATGCAAAATAATTGTACCACTTTCAGCACTAAATTCCAGCCAGAATCATACCGCCAGGGAGGTTAAGAAGCTCATCTATATTATTATTTATTTAAGGTACCCATATAGCGCTGTCAATTTATGCAGCGCTCCACACATACATCGCACACTCACATCTGTCCTACCCTCAAGGAGCCCACAATCCAAGGTCCCCAACTCACATTCATATACTAGGACCAATTTTGGACAGAAGCCGATTAACCTACCAGCATGTCTTTGGAGTGTGGGAGGAAACCAGTGTACCCGGAGGAAACCCACGCAGGCACAGGGAGAACATGCAAACTCCAGGCAGGTAGTGTCGTGGTTGGGATTCGAACCAGTGACCATTTTTACTGCTAGGCGAGAGTGCTACCCACTACACCACGGTACCGCCCCTTATATGGTTAATAATATGAAGCTTTGCTGACTTTCATCCTCCAATCATGTGCTCGCAAAAATGCTGTTTTTTTCTTGCGCGCAATTTGGTATTCATTGCAGGGTGACATTTCACCATATTCATTAAGGTCTGGGGAAAATTCCCATTGCAGTTAGTAAATCAACTCCATTGTGTTTGCTTTGCTAGTATTGCATTGTATTGTACTTAGTACCAAATATAAAGCACAAAAATGCTGGATTCTCCACATACGTGACACAGACAAGATAAATATTAAACAGAATGTAACATATAATAAAGTAACATAAACTATTCTTAAGGACACTTGCACACACAATGATTGTTGTAAGCATGTCAGGCAGAAAGACTGGGACGTAAGCTAGGGTAATCGAAAAATAGGAACTGAGAAATCTTCGGTTTCTATAAATACACACTGCTAGGAACCCCCATTGCAGTGCCAATCTACAAATCTTGAAAGATGCTCAGATTTGTAGTAACAGGCTACATCCTGGATGCCGACACCTCCTTCATCCTTAGGCCCGTTTCACACTGAAGCGTTTTTTCAGGCGCTACAGCGCTAAAAATAGCGCCTGTATAGTGCCTGAAAAAAGCGGGTCCTTTCACTTCAGTGTGAAAGCCGGATGGCTCTTTAGCGCCACCCTTCCTTCTGCTAATTTTGTGTTAGTAGAAGTTTGGTGAGTGTTGATTCGCACTTTTCATTTTGCGCTTTTCAGTTTGTTTCTGAACCAGACATGTCATCGGAGGAGATAACGTGTTATTTATTATTGGCCTTGGAGTTATTGCTTTGACATTATATTTTTGGTTGAATAATGATTTGATTTGGTATATTTTCTATATTTTTGGATGCATAGAATGCACTTTTTGGTTAAGTTCTATTGGCAGATAAAATATCTAATTTTATTTGTTTTCTTTTTTTAATGCACAATAAAAAAATTGTGGAGAATAATACTTGGCTATGTGTTATACTTCAAATGACAGTTTGGGAGTAGGCAGTTACATTTAAAAAAAATACAATGTAAAATTAAGGGACACCAACATAGTTGTATCTTTGATCTTAAAAAACTACGGGATAATGGTGTTGTGGTAACTTGCTAAAAAAAAAAAGCATAATAATATTATTCTTGAAAAAAAAAAGCCTTTGAAAATTAGTTTGCAATAACTCCATCAGTATCACCAGAAAAGCAGCTTCATTATTATCCCATTAAAGAAGAAGAGAATGTGCGCTGCATTTGGAGATTTCATAATTTGCCACGTCATGAATGAGAATTCTCCATTACGAATGTTAGTTTACAAGACCGACCGATCCAGCTCGTCCTTGCTTCCGAGCATGCGCGTTTGTACTTTGGACTTTTGTCCGACGGACTTGTGTACACACGCTCGGAAAATCTGCCAACACACGTTTGTCTGCGGAAAATTTAAAACCTGCTAGCCAACATTTGGCGGAAAGTCTGACAATAATTGTCCAACGGAGCGTACAACAGCCTGACATCCAACATTTCCTGTCGGAAAGTCCGATCGTGTGTAGGCGGCTTGAGGGTGAAGGAATTGAAGATCCTGCTGTGGGACTGATATAATAAGGGCGGTAGGGATATTTAACTAAACTAAGCACAATCATTTAAAGCTGCCTGGGGTTTTTGAACACATTGGGGCCCTTGATTGAGTGGTTTCCTTTATTGAAAAGGTGAACTAACCCTTTAATGCTACTTAACTGCTTGTTAAGAATTTGTATATACTTCAAAGTCAGGGCACAGGTGCACTTTAAGGTTAGCAGCAGTGACTAATTTGAGTGATGCTAAGGCTAAAGAAACATTGTATTGACAAGTGGTGGAACACATTCCAGCTGCCAATTAGCATAAGGGCTCTTTCACACGGACGGACCGTATGTCCGTTTTTCATCCTTCGGTTTTTGGATGAAAAACGGACATACATGTATGCCTATGGGATAGCGGGTGTCAGCGGATGAGCATCCACTGACACCCGATCTCGTCCGTGCCCGCTATGCTCCGTTTCTGCAGACGGAAGAAAACCCAATTTTTTCATCCGTTTGCAGAGCGGATCGGATGACGACGGCCTCTACGGTCCGTTGTCACCCGATCTCCCATAGGGGAGAGCGGCGCTCTGACAGGTCCGTCCCTGCACAGTGCAGAGACGGACCTGTCATCTTCCTGCTCAGCGGAGATCGCTCCGGCGATCCCCGCTGAGCAAGCGGCTATCCACGGGGCGGATCTGCACTGATCCGCCCCGTGTGAAAGAGCCCTATGGATTAGATAATGTACCCAATAAAAAAAAGACTTGACAATGTTGGTCATCAATTCATACAGCTATGGGTTCAAGAAGATGCTGCTGATTCCTTATTAATTGAACAGTGGACTAGTCAGCAAAGATTCTTCAATCAATCACTTTATTTTCTATCAAGATAAAACATAATCTGTATCTTCTTTTCCATTGCAATATAATACATTTTGGGCAGCTGGATTGTGCTGTTTCCTCAAAGTATATTATTATAAATATAATACCAAATTTAGTGTACTAGTAGTATCAGGGATCAAGTGTTGCATGGCCCAAAATCCATCCAAATGCTCCTGTTTTGGTAATAAGAAAAAAAATATTGCATTGTCGAGGCAAATTACCTTGTTAAAGGGTTAGTTCACCTTTTTAGAAAAAAAATGAAAAGGTTAATAAACACCGTACACCCTTCTTCCACCCACCCGGTTCCCTCTGGGCTTAGCTCTACGGTGCAGAGCTATCAGTGCCCATGCAGCTGGTGCAGCGGTTGGGGGATTTGATATCTCCGCTCTTCTTTCTGCAGCACTTCTTGGACATATCAGATCTTAATGGGTCAGCTCCAGCACAGAGCATCACTCTGATTTGTTTTTGGAAGCTCTGCAGAAAACAGAGGGAAAAGAGCAGGGAGTTCAGATTCCCCAACCACTGCACTGGTTGCATAGCAATGACAGCTCATCACCCACAGGGGTATGTACAGTAGGGATAGGGAAGGGGGTTTGGAGTAGTGGGGACAGTGTACGGTTCACCTTTTTAGTTTTTTTAAAAGGTTAACTTACCCTTTAACCACTTGACCACTGGGCACTTAAACCCCCTTCCTAACCAGACCAATTTTCAGCTTTCAGTGCTCTCACACAAAATAAAAAATTCTTTGTTTCTGTTAAAATGTATTGCAGAGTATTGGCCAGTATTGGCCAGTATTGGCAGAGTATTGGCAGAGTATTGGCGAGTATTGGCGAGTATTGGCAGAGTATTGGCAGAGTATTGGCAGAGTTGCAGAGTATTAGCAGAGTATTGCAGAGTTGCAGTGTATTGGCAGAGCATTGCAGAGTATTGCACAGTGTTGCAGAGTATTGGCAGAGTATTGCACAGTGTTGCAGAGTATTGCACAGTGTTGCAGAGTATTGGCAGAGTATTGACAGAGTATTGCAGATTATTGTCACTGAGGGGAGGAACCGGCGTCATGACGTGACACCGGTTTGTTTACAAGTGATCGCTCCGCTATCAGCTGCCGTTTACCGTGATCCGTGGCGGTCACAGATGTTCCTGGGTGCGTGCTCCAGAGGGCGCACGGGAGCAAGATTCTGGGAGGACGACCCATAGACGTCCACCCAGAATAAGCCGACCGCGCTGTAGCCGTCTTTCGGCTATGGCCCAGTCGGCATGTGGTTAAATTTGTGGCAACAGTTGTCATTTACCTTGTTTCTGCATCTAAAATATTGCCTTTAACTAGTCCCGACTTGATAGAGAAAGACAGGGTGGGCTGGCTTACAGTATATCTAAACTTATCTTATCCGCTCCCTCTTGGTCTCTGAATAATACCATTGAAAGTTTAACACATGCAAGAAAAAAATACCTGTTGATCCTGCCAGAAATCTTGTGAACTGATAACTTCATGTACTGCTTTTGCTCCCAGTTCTCTCTGTGTACTACAGAAAAATGTTTGCTTATGTTATAGATAAGAGGAGAGCAGAAGGTGTTCTGTAGTCCTAAAACACTTCCTGTCCTAAGGTGTGAATGCTCCTCCTCCTCCCCATATACAAGGGGTGTTCAAGTCAAATCGAGACTTTTACTTTTATAGGTATTAAAAGGGAATGGTAGCATGGTGGTACGACATGTAATAGTAAGTGGCAAGTGTGTCCTATTACTGATAGGCAGTGCACAAGAGACAAAACTTTCCGTGGGAACAGTGAACACAATTGTTCACAAACATTCTGTCAAAAGTGGAAAAGTGTCTTGGTACCCAGCGTGCGCTAATTTTGCATTTTTGAAAAGTTAGCGCATGCTGGGTACCAAGACAGCTTTCTGCTTTTGACTGGCACAGAAGAGTTGAAGTTCGCACTGTGTTGGAGGAGAGAAGGCCAGGATTTTCTGGATGGCATCATTACATGTGACGAAACCTGGGCACCTCATTTTACTCTGGAATCAGAATGAGTATCAAAGCAAGTGGAAGCATGCGGACTAAAGACAAAAAGGTTGACAGCGCTCAGGAACTGGAATTGATGGGTAATGGCTGCAATTAACCACATATATACTCAAAAAGGTTGCTGGCGATTTATTCCAAAGATTAAAACTGTACAAATTTGAATGACAACGTTACCACAAGGCTGCAAGGCTGGCTCAGGCACTGATGGATCGCTAGGACCGACCGGGACAACCAACCAAGGGACACCGACCATGGAAAGGCACAAGGACACGCCAGCTGCAGTGTGTGTGGTGTGTAGAGCCGGACCCGCCGGCAAGGGAAGATGGTGTCACTGAAACTGGCGATTTGAATAGAGCCAAGCAGCTGACTGTGTCCAGGGTAAAAGCTCCGTGGTGAGCATTGAAAGAAGGGGGCATCACCGAAGACAAGCTGGAACTGAGGTATCAGAGAAGGAACCAGCCGCGGCCAACGTGGAGCAGGGTGACTCTGTTGCTGTGATGTGCACATTGCAGCAACTCAGCTGGGTGGTATTGCCACATCCGCCTTACAGCCCGGACCTCATTCCGAGTGCTTTCCACTTGTTTGGACCCCTAAAAGAGTTCCTCGGAGGTCAGCATTTCAGCGCTGATGACGAAGTGAAGCAGGCTGTACTAGGATGGTTCAGCTGTACTGACAGATCTTTCTATGCTGAAGCTTTCCAGGCATTAGTTAAATGTTGTGATAAGTGTATAAATGTAGCAGGGGAGTATGTTGAAAAATAAATGCAGTTTCCATTCCTTGAAGTTTTTTCTTTTATTCTACAAACTTAAAAGTCACCTTGGGACAGGAAGCGTGTGAGGCCCGGTTCACACTAGTGCGATCTCAGTGAGATCCGAATTCAGCCATACAAACTGTATGGCTGAAATTGCATCGCATTCGCCCTAAAATGGTGCGGGACCCTTTTTTTGGTCTGCACTGAAATCGCATCGCATGGGTGTTCACATCTATGCAATACGATTCCTGCACAATTTCACAGATCACACTGCGATCTGCAAATTGATCTGGAGGTGTCATTAATTTTACATTGACACCCCCAGCGGTTCACAGAGAGCAGTGTGAACCAGTGTGCAATTCAGGTGCTCTGCGGGAACCAGCACTGAATCGCAGGGTTTCCTGCATTGTACCAGTGTGAACCGGGCCTTACTGGCAGGATCACCAAGTAAATATAAAAGAAAAAGACTGGAAAAAAAGAAAATCACAACATCTAAATACTAGTAAACTGCTATTTTATCCACTTTTGTTCTTGGGTTTACAAGCGCTTTAAATTAGTCAAATAAATAGCTTGGTTCATTCAGCATGCACAAACCTTAGAATTTCCTGCTTTCTGATGGATTGTAATATAACCCCACAATTGAATTATTTATTCAGTCACCTGTAAAATGCCAATTTAGTGACAGATCTCTAATTTAGAGATAATCCTTTGTAGTCTGCTGTTTTATCTTGTCCTTTTTAATCTTGAAGTACTACCTGTTCATATGTATTTTCCCACCATGACAAATGGCCTTTCGACAGTGTATTCTGATGTATATGTATGGGTAGCTAAAAAGGATTCATCTAGGTCAGAAATGGTCAGGTAGGTTAAATACTGTGATTGTCCTCAATATTAAATGGAAAAAAAAATGAATAACAAAGGACAATAAAGTACAACTGAGCTGCTGTTCGCCTCACCTTTGAGACTTTCCCTCACCTTGCTCTTTGATAATGTCCAACCTTTGTGCCATCTCAGTGGGGCTTGCACACCCTTTATTGAGAGCCCATGACACTATGTAAATCCCTCTTATTAGAGACCGAGTGTTCTCACTAGGGTGCTGATCACATGTTAGGCTGGTTAAGTTTCCATCACGCTTCCTGTTGTTCTTTAATGTTTTCCATGAATAATTTTTCTGGCCTAGTTTCCTGCAGCTAATTGCCAGGCTCTG